>JAVJIF010017566.1:0-63405 GCA_038442645.1 Agave tequilana
TGCTGGACCTAGAGTTGTTAACAGCACTGTTGGAGCAATGGGATATTCCCGCCCGAACCTCAGCAGGAACACGAGTTCTTTACCAACTCTTCACAGATCACTTAACACAAAGCGCAGGGGCTGGTAGCAATGGCTACATTCAGAGATCAAATCCTCATAGTCCAGTTCAAGCTACACGCCTGTGGGATTTTCTACTGCTTCTTTGGAGGGGGCTGTGGCCCTCGGGAACAGAATCTGCTGCATCGTCCGATATTCTAGGCCACTTTCTATCACAGGGCGTAGCAGGTATAGGAACGGAAGGGCGAGGGGTTCCTACAGTAGATTCCAGTCAAGTTATGATGAAGATAGTGCCCGCAGCAGATGGTTTTCTGAGGTAAGTTTTCTTATTAACATAAATTCGGGAAAACCTAGTGAATAATCCTCGACAAATGAGAACATGAAACCATTCTTATATTACTTTTTCAGGGTGCAGTAATGATGGACCGAGCAGACCTATTATGACTCGGGGAATTGGTTTGATCAGCACAGTGATTTGAGGCTAAATATAGATACATGAGCTATGAGGTGATCAATACTTCTCTCTAGTGTTGCCCATATACTTCCAAGATTCTGTGGTCAGCCCTGATATGTCACTTGTTTCTGTTGTTTCAGGAACTACTTGCTTTGGAAGAAGGATTGGAAATGTGAGCACAGGCTTGTCTGAAGAGAATATATCCAGGTGTCTTCAAGAAATAACACATTGTTCATCCATCCAATTCGAAGACGATCAGGACTGGAAATGCGCGAATGTCTGGTAAGACTGACAAGTGTCTGGATAGTATAAGCTAGATATTACGTTTATACAATTCAAAGTTGATGTATTCTGAAATTGTTTGACAGGAAGAGTACGGAGACCAAGATAAGCTTGGTAGGTTGAGCTGTCGACATGATTTTCATTGCCGGTTGCATCAAGAACTGGTTGCTGATAAAGAATGCCTGCCCTATCTGCAAATCCCCTGCTTCAACTGATGCTTTGAAGAGAAGCAAACACGCGTTCCCCGTCTGATTAGTATGATTCCAGCTTTTATTTGGTTCGCTTGTAAATATGCTTCTCTTATGGATATTAACTGTGTACAGATTTGAACAAGGCATTTGCCAATGTAAATTTATCGGTAGCTGTCAAGTTTCTTTAATTTACATCTGATTCTTTATGTTTGGATTTAAGGAATTGTGTGAAGTGAGGAAGTAGGAAGTAAGATTTATTTCCTTTAGGAAAAAGGGAAATGAGTAGTAAATTTTCTGGTGTTTGGATGGTTGTTGGGAAGTGTGGTTTGGAAAATGTTTTGTCGTTTCGGTGTTGGATGGTAATGAAAAGTGAAAATGGAAAAGTTGACCACAGTTGACCGCAAATAATATTAAAATAAAATTAATTAAGAAAAATAAAAATAGATTGTAATTAGAATGCAAGTGAGATTTACATGACCAAAAAATTAACTGTTTTATGCTATAACTTATTATAAATGAGATTTACATGACCACAAAATTAACTGTAGCACTCTGGAAGTGAGAAAATGGTTGTGTAAAGAGAGATGAAAAAGGGAAAAGGGGGTTTTCTTATTTTCCTTTTCCGGTGTTTGGATAGATAGGAAATGAGCAATTATACTTCCCCACTTCCTCACTTCACTCCGATTCCTTACATCCAAACACGCCCTATATGGAAGTTCTGTGGGTTCTTTTGATTTGCTTTGTAGCAGTGTCTTCAATCACTGTGTACCTGTGTTATGGACTACCCTTCAAATAGCATCTCTTGCAGGGCAAAGGAAAAACCATATTCGTTTCATTTAAATTTTCTGCACAGAGTAATCTTTAGTTTCACATAGGATTATTATCTTTTATTAAGATGGTTATTTAAGTGGAATTAAAGTCAGTTAGAGTTAACGAGAGGTTTTTTTTTTTTATATTTAAGTTGACGTTGTGGTTTTGTTTTTGTGTGTGTTTGTGTTGTGGGTGGGGGTGGGGTGGGGGGGGGGGGGGGGGGGTGGGGGGTTGGGGGGGGGGGTGGGGGGGACTCTTGAGTTTAGAGAATTGGGTGTCATGACGGTGGTTTTGAGCTAAATTTATTTTCACCATGTGATTTGTAAGCTCTAGTCATTTTTTGATAGTTTGGAAAGAGTTGGTTAGAATTAGCTCAATTCTAAAGCTAACTCCATCTTAAGGCCTTGTTTGACAATTAGTTCAAGAATTAAGCTAATTCTTGCTAATTTTTCTCAACCAACCAAATTTATTAGAGTTAACAAGTAATAATGATTTCAGAATTAACCTAATATCATCCTTGACCACCACAGAAGCCACTTAGTTTTAGAGTTGCTAATTTCATCCTCAGTGGTTTTGAGGTAAGGAGGTGTACATGTTATCTATTGAAAAATTCTTTTTTCTGCACAATTTCACCTACACACTTACTACACAAGACTACACTAGTAGGTCCCTTAAATAATATCATTTCTTGATACTCGGATCCACATGTATTACTCTTGCGTAGAAATATGTTAAGTGTGTAGAAAAAATATTTCTCTTATCCATTAAAATTTCTTCAAAATTACAAATACAGTTTAGAGTTGCTAGATAAATGGAAGGAAGGAGGTATACATCTTATCCGTTTATTGAGTAAAATTGTAATCAAGTCTAATTATCTCTATTGTGGGCCCTACTAGCTCCCTAGATCCAGATTCTCTCATTATTCTAAAGTTAGAAGGAAGTTCAAATTAACAATCTTACTCATGCATTTTTTTGGATGATTGTATTTTTTTTAAAAAGTATTTATGAGTGAAATTCATGAGGTATTGTGCTAGTTAGAAAAAGATTAAATCACGATCATTTTATTAATATAATAAATGATTGAGATTGTCGATTTGAACCGTTCTCAAATTCTAACACAGATGTAATCCAAATTCTCCTTGGCCAAACTCTAATCTAAGCAACTGTGCTAGCTAGAACCAAACTCTTCTAGGCTTTTCATCATCTGCATTTACTCTATATATGATTGATGATTAAGCCTGAGCAAATTACCGACCAAATTGAGAAACCGATCGAACTATTCGAATTGGCCAGTTTGGTCCAGTGCGAAAATAAATTCGATTCGCTATAGGTGTAGTTTTTGTGAGTTTGATTAATTCGGTTTGAGTGGTTCAAGCCGATCCAAACCAAACCACCCATACAATTTTGGAAAAAAATTAGCAGGCCCCCACAAAGATAAGACCGCCCGAACCCGAATCTATCTTAGCCATTCATCGAAGAGCTCTAGTTTCTTTCTTTCTTTCTATCTTTTATTCTTTTTATTTTCTAGTGAGATTAGGTATGTCAACTGGGACGGGCCGATCTGGCTTGCTTGGGGATGGGCTCGGCCCAGCCTAGGTGGTACACGGCAGACCCGGCTTGGGTCTGGCTGAACCTGAGTATGGTTTTGGCATAGCCCGTCTGGGCCTGCCCGGCTCCGGCCCGCCCCAACTCCTCCTCCGTCCCCCCTCCGCCCGCCACCCCCCTCCGTCACCCCTCCCTTGCCCGCCCCCACCCCCCGCCACTCCCCCCGCCCACCCCCCCCCCCCCGCCACTCTGTCGACCCCTCCTCCGCCCGCCAGCCCTTCCACCCCCGCCGCCCCTTCCTCCGCCACCCCCGCCGCCCCCGGCCTTCACCACTGCCACTCCGCCGCCCCCTCCCCTGCCACTCTGCCGCCCCTCCCCCTGCCACTCTGCCACCCCTCCACCTCCCCCCCCTTCCAACGTCTCGGAAAATAAAATGTCAAAAAATTATAAATGTCCGGATTAGAGTCGAGACTTCAAGTGTGCAAGTGAGACAAGCCTGATAACCAACTACACAACCTAACACTTGTGTAAATAGTAGAGAGAAAATAATATTTAGTGTGTGTAATAAATTTTTTTAAAATATCCAGCTCGGCACGGGTGCAAGCCAAACCAGCTCGCGGGTCGAACCCCAGTCCCTCAAAGGGCACCCAGGCTCGCCAATATTTGGCACGCGGGCGGGCGCGGCACAGCCCGCCCCCTTGGCCCCGTGCCCGGCCTGACCCATTTGACACTCCTACGAGTGAGATTTTTTTGGAGATTGTTATGGCCTGAACTTGTACACAAACAGTGAGACATGACCTCCCGTTGTGAAGAATGGTGACACATGGATGATGCTTCTTTTAGGAATTTGATGTGTGTAGAATGTGACAACTTTTTCTTCACAAGATTCCTGATTGTTTTCTTTCATTGTAGCTTTCACAGTTTAAACAATGAAATGTACTCCTGCCTGCTGAAAAATTAGTCTGCATCACAGAAAATTATGAGTTAAATATTTCCATTATCGGTTATCTTGAGTTATGATTTTTGTGTTAATTTTTTTACATTTACTGTAATACGAATCACATCAATGGAATTTTGAGCTATTAATCTTTTTGAAAGAAAAGATTCAGCTAAATTCTTTCATTAGTTAACTGAATCTGTTAAAGATATTAAAATTATTTCATTTTCAAATACTAGAATTCTAGCTGAAATGAGTGTATGGTTTAGAATCGAAGCAAACCGAGCCAAACCGGAAATTTTGGTTCAGTGTGCTTTGCTTTATCCTTCACTCAGTTTGATTTTGGTTCGATTCAGTCCTGAACAGTTTGGTTCAGTTTGAATTTTTTTTTTAAAAAAAGAGAAACAAACCAAATCATGCTCAGGTCTATTGATGATATAATAAGAGGAGTATGTATATGAAACTCAACAACCAACCCAACCCCACTCACCAGTTCCCCTAGCTAAGTGATGAGCCCATCACTACCACAAACTGTTCCCCATCACTGTCTTCTTCTGCCAACTCTGATCAATAGAGGCAATATCAACTAGCATGATGATGATGTGATGCATGCCACAATGCTCTTTCTCGAGATCATCATCATGACATGGTCAGTCACTGCACAAATAGAGATGTTCTCTTCCATGGGACCAAGACAATCAATGAAGAGTTTTGCACTGTGATAGATTCCAACTGCATGCATGCAAGCACACACACACAGAGAGAGAGAGAGAGAGAGAGAGAGAGAGAGAGAGAGCATGTATTGGTACCTAAATTAGGGAGAAGCATGTGGGTTAGGCTCCCAGGAAAGGGAATTGTATTGTCTTTCCTTGGCAAATGTGCTAACTTTAAATTAAATAAATTTCTCTTTCCCATGTGGCAATCTTTATCTCCATCACCACGATAATTATTTAATTATAGTTCATCTGATTATGATAATTATGAGTATTTTTAATAGAAGTCACTTCCCACTCAAAGATGCTAGCTACAATCATGATTTGCTCAAATACCATCTGAAAGTTGTCTCAAAATGTTCTGGCTGTTAAAATTGTAAGATATAACTGTTGAGACACAACTTATTCAGTTAAGTTTTTGGGTAAAATAATTTAAGAAAATACCTTTCAATGGATAGTCAATAAACGATTATGAGAAAATCAAGACCGTGAAAAATAATGCAGTTTCTTTGAATACCTTATGATATACAAATGCGCTTCATTAATAAAATTTGAGATACACATAGATTAACATTTTCTGAGTATAAAAAAAGTGTATTAAGGAGGAGCGCTAGAAATATTACCCTTCTCTAGAATATTAGAGACACGAGTATCTAAGGTAACGTTTTTCCCTCTCAAGAAACGTCTAGAAAATTTTACAAGTGTTTTGTTCCTCTGGGTTGGTTCAGAGATTTTCTATCAAATCTATAAATAGAAACCAAAGGATCTAGGAGAAAGGTTCATGTCTGTGAAAAAAATCCCCACGAATATTTTGATCTTTATCAGGATCGCCATGTGTTCCATCTCGTCAGGAGCATCCCGAACAAGTAACAAACTCAACATACTGGCATGCCGATTGTGGGCCCAAGAAGAAAGTCTGAGCATCTCTCCGAAGACGAGAAAGACTGAACGCTTTTCCGAGACCGCCCCTCATTCTGAGAACATTCAGTCGTACCCGAAGTCGCTCTTCACTCCGAGGACACTCAGATGTTCCCGAGGCCGCTCCTCCTTTCGAGAACACCTCTGTCCCGAGAACTTCCGTGCACCAATCGTCCCGAGGTCTACTCTTTTTTTGAGACTTTCGCTCCGAACAAGCTAGTTGAAACAACCGCCCTTCATGATCTCCACCTACAAATAGTTACAACAATAGATTTCTTTGATTTTCGCTTTCAGGTACGTAGTCTGACGTCTCTTTACATTTGTAACATCCTGGATAATTATGGGTTGGGCAGGATTTTTTAGGAAATCCCAACAATCAAGCGCCCAAACCGTAGTCGTTAAAACAACTCTGCACATGAAAATTGTAACAGTTATGTCAATCTCGTGAGCGTTCCATCCGCCTCCAGGCCAACTATTCAGTATAAATAGACCTTCTCCTCCAATGAGAGGAGGAGCCTAGAAAATTAAAGCTGTAATAGAGCATTGAGAACTCTCTCTTTTTGCTCCGCTGTTTTCCCTTCTGATTTAATGAAATCTCTCTTTTTGCTTCAGGGTTTTTCCTCCTCTGATTTTTCATATAGTTCTTTTACATTTGCGTCTGATTTACTTTTTTATTCATAATTTGATAATTTGAGTGGATAAAATTCTCTCAAGGAATTTATCACTACAATGAGGGAAAAAAAAGTGTTTCAAGACAAATATGAAAATACATCCTTCCGTACTTTTAAGATCCAAAAAGACCTGGAGAGTAAATTTCTAATACAAATACTTAAGAGGGTGAATTTCGCAGGAATGATTAAATGTAACACTACTTTTATATGTTTCATTATTCCATTTGATTTGATTAGTTTATAATCAAACCCATGCAAGTTGTGGAATTAGAAATTCAGAACATAAAGGCAGAGGGCAGAAAGGAGAATAATGAGTGAGGGGAGAGAGGGAATCTAACGCGTAAGTTTTGTAGGGGTTGTCTTATTATGGTTGGTGTCAGGCTGAGCTTGGGAGTAGCAACACATGCAGCATCGGCCTCCCATCAGGAAGCTCCCGAGTGCGTCCCGCCAAAAAGCCGGGGCCCACTTAACCCTGTCACCAGTGGGCCCCACTAGCAATTTACGGAGTACTATTATTCCATGGGGACTTACCAAGAACTTGACCTCTCCCTGATGAAACAGTAAGGGGCAAAAGATAAATTAGACTGTAGTCTTTGCTCGACTTATAATTAGCGGTTTTAAATATAAGATTAAATTATGTTCTTTTGTTAGAGGTAGCGTACATTTTTATACTACTGCAAAGTTTGATATTTTTTTTTTATCATTTAGATAAAATGTATATGAGGATTTTTGTCCATTTTTATACAATTGAATCGCATTTCTCATCAAATCTAAATTATCTAATAAAACATGAAGAAATAAAACAGAGAGATTTTGTAATTCGGTAGCAAGGGAGACAGATTCTACGCAAGATATCTTAAAGTTCAAAATCTGTAATTGAAGAAAGAGAAAAAGAAAAGACAAGATTAGTGACATAAGTCAAAGCTAGTGTGGATGGAAGCTAGCTGTGTAGTGTGCAAGCAAAGCTAGTGGTGTAACGTCAACACCAGCAACATGATCTCTCTCTAAAATAATCACACGGCTAACCAAAATATATATAGGAAAAAGACCCCCTTAATTAATTTGTAGTTAAAGGCTAAACCCATTCACTTGATGTCATTTAATTAGTTAGTTAGCTCTGCAACATTATTTTCTAGCTTTCGGTTTAGTGTTCAATTAGGAAATTCATGTGGCAGATTAGGCCGGGTTTAGTCAGGCTCAGGAGTCAGGACCCTGTAACTACTACTGATAGTCTAATAGTATACTGTTGGATTTGATTGGATTCTGTCCATGAGCTCTCACAGGGAAGTACTCTTTCCGTCTGAAAATACTTGTGTCATTTTGAAAAAAAAAATTGTCTCAAATTAGTATTCTATTTTGAATCTCAATAATATTTTTATTATTCTCAATAATATTTTTACCATTCTCAATATAGAGTATAAAGTAATACCCTTACTTTTTCTCTCTTATAAAAAAATGTCATTCTTCCTTTCTCTTTATTACACACACACATATATTTGTTTTCATTAAAAAAATTATGATGAAAATATACAACAAATATATTGTAAAATATAGTAATCCTTCTCAAAAAGACAAACTTATACACAAGTGCTGGAAGAACAAAATATACAAAAAAAAAAAAAAATTACAGTGGAGACAATTAAAAAGTGGCCAACAATGTCAGAATTTGATGATACAAAATACAAGTCAGCCATGAAGCAAAAATCAAGTTGAAAGACGTGAGCTGCACAATACTTGTATTAGTACTAGCATTATCAATTAATTCCTAGTTCCTAGACAATTCTTTCAATGTGCCGAACGTGCGTGTGGTCCTCTGCCCTGAATCACATGGACTTGTATATCCATCTGATCATGGCCATGCATTCATGTCGGCAGTACCTAACCATTCAGGATGATACCCTAAATATATACAGGAGTAAGTTTTAGCATCTCTAACTCTGCATATAAAAATTAAAGCTCACTTGGAAATTTCTTAAAAGTTTTTTTTTCCCCCTGCTTTCTTTGCTTTTCCTCTTTTAATTAGAATTGCATGTTAAGAAGGAGAAACGCTTCAGGATTGAATGTTTACCGAAATTAGGAGAAAGTATGGTACCACTCAACTAAACTTATTGGTTACTTGTACTGAGTAAAAGTCGAACTATATACATGCACGTATAATAGAGACATCTCCATTGTTAGAAATTTTGCCCGGCAAATCTTGTGTGTACTACTCATGATAGAAATTTTCCTGGAAAGTCCTCGTGTACACGCTGTATGCACATGGACATAACTTCTGCTATGTTTGTCTCGTTACATACTTTCGATGCACCAGATACTTTTGCTTGTGATTATTCGTATTATTTACATTTATAATTGTTTTCCCTCAAAATTTTAACGATAAAAGAAGACCAGTACTCTTTTTGTAAAGAAGAAACATATGAAAATACTACTAATAGTCATATAAATTCGTACATTCATTCACCTATAATGAGACTCATCTTTTTGGCCCAGATCTTACTTTTCAATTAGGCTGGTATTTACAAAACTATACCATTCACCTAATTATCAATCAATTATAACATCCTTTTCGTTGCCTTTGGATTCTCCTCCCCTTTTTCCTTTCAACCTTTCCATTCAATAGTAATCAATCAATCCCCTAAAATATTCGCAAAAGGCAGACAAACACAATTAAACAAAACAGAAAGATGCCAATTATCACACACCCCATGACTGACATGTCACTCACTTATAACAGTGATCTCTTTGTTGTTAATCAGCTGGGAGAGATAAATATAATCAAGAGATAGAATTAAGATAGAGAGAGAAGCCCCACTTGATGTCTATCTCCTGCTGACCAAATTTCTCTCTCTCATATCCTCATGAGAGAAACAAGGACTGGACAGAGACAAGAGCAAGAACGAGCCGTGTGTGACTCAGAGATTGTGACAAGCTTTGCTTGAAGACCAAAGACCTCAGCTCGCAAAGATAGTAAGAAGAAAACAGAGGAATAAAAGAAACGTAACAAATCTTCCAAGCTCTCATCAGTACTAGCACTAAAGAGTTTTTGGAGTTTTTAGAAGAAGCTAGCTAGCTCTCCTCTCTCTCCCTCCTCTCTCTCCCCTATTTTTTGTCCCAACAGTGAGAACAAAAATTCCCTCACAGGCCTCTCAGGTGAAAATTCTCACACTTGCTCACTTCCTTTGTTTTGGTTTTTTATCTTGAATATATTTCTTCACTTACTAGCTAACCATGAAAGAATTCCCAACCCAGGATGTCCAGTGATGCATTCAGCAGTCTTGCCTCCTTAAACCCTAACCCTAATCCTCACTCGCCGCTGCCGAAGAAGAAGCGAAATCTGCCAGGAACTCCAGGTACAAATAGAGTAGACTCACCTGTTTCATTAAAGAGAAATAATGTAACGAGCTTCATGAAATTTTTATCATATCATATCATATGTATATTCTGTAACTGGCTTGTTTCGTTCATGTCTTTATAATGCGCCGTCCTGCGTTTAAAAAAAAAAAAAAAAGCAGACCCGGATGCAGAAGTGATAGCTTTGTCTCCGACGAGCCTGATGGCGACGAACAGGTTCGTGTGCGAGATCTGCAACAAAGGGTTCCAGCGCGACCAGAACCTGCAGCTGCACCGACGGGGGCACAACCTGCCGTGGAAGCTGAGGCAGCGGGTCCCGGGGACGGAGGTGAGGAAGAGGGTGTACATATGCCCGGAGCCGAGCTGCGTCCACCACGACCCTGCCCGTGCGCTCGGTGACCTGACGGGGATCAAGAAGCACTTCAGCAGGAAGCACGGCGAGAAGAAGTGGAAATGCGAGCGCTGCGGGAAGAAGTACGCCGTCCGGTCCGACTGGAAGGCGCATCTCAAGACGTGCGGGACGAAGGAGTACAAGTGCACCTGCGGGGTCGTCTTCTCTCGGTAATTAATTACAAAATTGCTCAATCATTTTAAATGAATGCATGGGATTGAAGAATTTTGCTTGCTGGGATTCAAAAGTGTACCTTCACGCTGACATATTTTTGTTAAGAACAGTTTCATTCTTCTTTTACTTGGAAAAAAAATGTTGATTCTAATCTCAGAATAGTACAGGATGGAAAAAACTTGCTAGATTGAAACATTTCACTTCGATTCTTTTCTTTTTAAAATTAGTTATTTTCGAATCTAATACTAGTAACTAGTTTTGTGATTAATGTTAAAGAGTATTTGAATTAGGATCATGTAATGCTTACTCTTATTGTGTAATTATAATTACTGTACATTCTCATACATTACTCTTATCAGTAATACACAATTTAGTTTCTTCGATTGAATTTAACAGTGTGCTCTCAACCGTACACAGGAAAGATAGCTTCATCACTCACAGAGCATTCTGCGACGCTCTCACACAGGAAGGGCGAACCTCTCCGCAGTCAACTATGCATCCGAAAGCAAGACCGATCTCTCAATCTCTCACCCACCTCCCCCCGCCGATTTCCTGTCAACCAAGTCGTTAGCAGTGCCTTCAGAGGTGATGCCAGTTGAGCCAACCGGTGCCGCTTTCGCCTCGTCCTTATCGGCCACAGATACTAGCGACGATGTCGAAGGCAACGTTAACTTGCTGGGCAACATAAACACCGGAACTCAAACCAGCCAATTCAGCTGCATGGCCGCATCTGCGCACCTGTCAGCTACTGCGCTGCTGCAGAAAGCGGCGCAGATGGGCGCCAGCATGAGCAGCCCCTCGTCGTCCCTGTTTGGGGGCCTGATGATGATGGGGGGCTCGGCGGCGGCCAAGGGGAAGAAGGAAGTTGAAGTGTTTGCGCAGAAGAATAGTACTACTAGGGATTTCTTGGGGTTGGGGGGAGATCATGGGCATGGAGGTAGTGGCCAGCATTTTCATCAGGAGCTGGCCAAGTTTGGGCACATGCGTTCTGGATTTGATCTTGTATGAGCTCATTTGTTGCAATGAAAAATGCTAGTTTTTCCCAATTTTTAATTTGTTCTTAACCTTGAATTGGTCTTTTTTTTTGTGCGAATAAATGCAAACATTCGATGATGAAATTAATAGGTAGGATGGGGAGAGTTGGAATTGAATTTGATGATAGAGGAATGAGTGTACGAATTGGGTTCGTCTCCTGCCATTTTCTATCGGCAGGACAATTATCATGCTCGAAGACTTGAGAGTTAAGGGCCCCCATCTGCAAACTTGAATGATTAAGATTATATTCGTCTTTGAACCCAATAATTTATGTCCTATGGGCATAACATTAAATAGGTACAACGAGATGAGTTAATTGTAGAAAATCTTACTGTACTATTTATCAATATTAATTAGAAACCTTGGATACAACAAGTGATCAGGTCTGAGTCCCCGAACTCACAGGTAAAATAGAGTCACAGATATTTGCACACATCAATTTGTTTAACACACTCATCGGATTTTTACACCCCCAAATCTGATAAACACAACCTTTAAATTTCCTGCAATATCTTTTATATCTAAAATTTTTAAAACTTTTTATAATTTCAAAATTACCCCCATATACAGCTTCCTTCATCTGTTCTCTCTCCTCCTCTTTCATAAAATTCTCTCCTCCCATAAATTCAAAATCAGTGCAGACGGAGAGCTCAGGTCATCGTCAGAGAATCCTTCACTCTCCCGCGTCGCCCCTCTTGACCAACTTTGTATTCCCTTGGCTGTTGAAAGCAGGAACCTTACCCCATGGAGGCTTCTTTAATGAGGCTAAATTGAAGATCCCTCATGCACTTATTATTTGATAGCTTTAACATGATGCAATAGTGAATTCCTCCAAAAGATGAAGAAATAAATGCGCTATCTGATAGAAAATGAGCAGAATTTCTACTACAGATTCATTGTTATCCTTGAAGCAGTAGAGTTGCTGCAAATTATGCTGTTTTAGGACTGTCCATGGTCATTTTCCGTCACAATGGCTAAATACTCTTCAACAATGATTTCTCAAGCATCAAAAGAAGAGAGGATTCATGGCTTATATTGTCCAGAGAAATGGGTTGGCAACCAGTCCTTATTTCTTCAGACTGCACAGTGGATCCAGGACAAAAGAGCAGAGACTGATACAGTAACAAAAGCATCATCCTTACTTTTATGGTGTCATCTGATGTTTCAATCCTGAGAAATTGAATTATCGGGGGGCGCTGCGAGGACTATGCCTGCTCCTTTCGGTTCTCGAGGATGTAACTGATGTACAGATACATCTTTACATCATCATCTACAAACTGAAACAAATAGAGAGAGCGTTCCGCCCGAGGCAACAAATGAGGAATTCACCAATAGAGATTGATGCAGCAGAGAATTACTCACACGATAGGAACAAAGAGACAAGAGAGAAAGTAAGGCAACACAATATTTAACGAGGTTTGACAATTTGTCTACGTCCTCAAGGCAGAGAGATATTTATTGGTTCAACAATCAATACAAGAAAATTTCAGAGGGATACTTCAAGGGATACAATTCATGAGGGCTCTAATCCATATATATAGCCAGAGAGTCCCAGGAATTTAGGAAACCCCAATTCGATTTGATCCCAACTCAGAAAAGAAATCCAAATCTTAAAAAGAGAAGCAATTCGCCTGTTAGGAAACTCCAATTGGATCTAACTCCTTTTCAGAAACGAAGTCCGAATCCAAGTTGGATTCCACAAGCTTCATCAATCTTTCATCTCCTCTTCTCTCCCTACAATTCTCCATTTCGGTGAAGATTTGTCAAATCTGAGCCGAACTTCAATGAACACCTGGCGAAATCGACACACGATTTCGGCGAAATCGACACACGATCTCGACTTGGCCAACAGACGAAACCTGTTCATTCAAAACGAATCACCAGCACACTTACAATTGATTTCCACTGATCTCACCAGATCCAATTGAGTTTGTCGTCGCCACCTGCAACTCTTAGCAAACTCCAATATCAATTGCAAGTTTCCAACTTCAGCTCAGCTATCCAAACGGATGAACTATACATGTCTCACCATCACTTCACCGATGAGAAATATCATACGAGCCGACTAACGAACGTGTTTCTAACTCAGCAATTTAATGAACTCTTTTCCAAATGACCTCAAGAAGAACTCATCACGAGTCAACACTGGCTCTCCAACTGACTGGCTCTCCTGTCCATAAGTCATCAAGATGGTCTAACTAAATCTGAGTAGAGTACACCAAACACCATCATCGACTTCAACAAACTGGATGCACACCCCCTTTATGCAAGCTCAACTGTCGTCTTACCAGAAGATCATCTGTTCATGGAGATCACAATACTTCACCTCTACGTGAAGTCTAACTCTTCACCTCTACGTGAAGTTCCAATCTGCTTCTCAAAAACCCAAACAGGTTCATACGAGTTACATCACCAAATGGCTACGCCTTTACGGCTGCCTACGTATCTTACCCAAGGGATCAAGCCAACCGTAATTCATTGAAATGAGCTCCATCGAGCTCAAGCACCTGTGACTGAATTTTCAGCAGCGAACCGGTCTAGCTGAGTCATATGAATCTTCTTAGTATCGTCATGGAGAACAACGACCTTCAACTTGAGCTTGTCGCGGTCATAAGCTTGAGATTCATGCTTTTTCACCCACTTTCGTGATTTTATCTTATTTTTAATGGCTACAAACAATTCGACATTCTCATCAATGTCTTCAACCTGCTCAGCATCAAATTGGCTACATGATCTCCACCCGATATCACTTTGGTGAAGTCCTCACTGATACCAAACAAACTGGAGGTGGTGGAGTAGCATCAACCTCCACCCGCTGCGATACTTCCTTGGCCTTCGTCCTCTCCACTTGCTGAGAGACGGTAGACTTAACACTGGAGTCTCATCAAATGTGACATGATGATTCAACAGGATCTTTTTGTTTTCAGGGTCCCACAACCTGTAACCTTTCATATTTCTTTTGACACCAAAATATAAACTTTTTTGCTCGCGGATTCGCCTTGCCATCTTTGGTACTAAAATTGGCTGGAATTCCAAATTCTCACAGTAAACCATAATCTTGAGCAGCTTTTCTAGACCAAGCTTTTAGTGGAGTTTTACCTCCTATCACAGTCGATGACAATTCATTTATGAGATGGCTAGCATACACAATCGCCTCAGCCCAAAATGATTTGTCTAATTGTGCATTAGACAACAAACATCGAACCTTCTCCAGCAAGGAGCAATTTATCTCCTTAGCCAACACATGTAATCCATTTGTGAAGTGAGTACCAATACCAGTGTTCTGACTAAATTATAGGAATTGGTTCTTGTATCTTTTAACATTACCAATTTGTAGCTCCTTGATCTTCCTACAAGTCTGCTTCTCCATCATATCCTTCCACTTCATCAACATACCTAGGACTTCATACCTTTATCTCATGGGATATATCCAACAATGCCTAGATAAATTATTGTAGGCTGTCTAAAAATCACTGAAGAAAAGTCATCAAAAGTAGAATCCAAACTTCAGACGCAAGGCTAATCATCGCCACCAGCGCAGTACCAAGACGCGAGGGTTGAAACCCGCGTCTCAACATCACTGCAAGGACCAAGACGTGGAGTATGAAAGCCGCGTCTTAGCATTATTGCAGTACCAAGACGCAGAGTCCAAAGCCCGTGTCTCACGTGAAGCTTGACGCAGAAATTGAAGCTCACGTTTCTCAAGCATCACCTCAATGGCAAAACGCGAGGCTCAAAGCCCGCGTCTCGGTTATAACTGCCCTCATTACTGGATCAATTACTGTCCACGTAATGAGAGAGTTAACCTCCATTATGGAGTATTTTTAGGGGACACTTTTACCCCCTGAAGCCTCTATAAATAGCCCAATTTGTTATGGAAGAAGGGTCGAAAAATCCATGGTCAGAAGAACTTCGGTTGTAAGCCGTAGAAGGACCAAGATATCTAGGTAAAAAAAAAGGAGAGAGTTCAACTTTTCTAACAACTTGCTGCATACAAGTTTGTTTTTACCTACAATCTCTTTGAGATGCTTGTTGGACAGAAGCTGTGTTACTTCGTCCACCATGCAAAGAGAGGATTTCCAAGAGGTCTTGACGTTCACCCGGTTAACAGAAAACAAGATTCACTTTCCATCGCCACATCAAGAACGCGGTATTAAACAAAGGGGAGATTTGAGATTGAATATCTCCCCTCTCTTGTAAAGGATTATTGATCCGTCGTAATTTTCTTTACAATCAGATAAAGAATTTTCATCTCGATCTTCAATTTTTTTCTCACCAAACAAGAGATGGCGACTCTGTTGGGGATTTCTTTCTCTACCGATGAGCAAGTCATGGCGCAAGGTGACGTCACCTACATTGAAAAGATGGACGAATCACTCATTATCGAGTTCGACCAGGCAAAGTATGAAGAGTTCTCCTCTTCCGGCTCTAAGAGCCCTAGAGCGCGACAGTACTGCAAGGTCTCCTCGGAGACCTGCTCTCCAGTTCACTCTGAGATCCCTTCAGATACGACTGACAAGAAGAGTACCATGGCTAATCATATCACACGTAACACCCATGTCAACGTCTCCCATGAGACCCGCGAGGTTAGCGTTGCTGATATTCAGCCCGTTCATGCCCGTCCTCTTTCTCAGTTCCAGGTTACAGCGGGTTCCCAGCAACCCGTACAACGTAACCGGAACACTGACCGACGACAGAGACGACGTTCGCGTCAACTACAGGCGCGAGAAGTTGGAATAATTACCTGTCCAGCAGATACAGAACTCGAGGCTCAAGCCCGCTTCTCTCCTGAACCACGTCAAACGCGTGAAGTCCGCGTTTGGAGACCTAAACGTGAAGCCCATCAGGCCTGCGTTTCTGAAGCTCCACTTCCCAAATACAACGTTCAGTAGCGCGAGGTCCGTACCTCTTCTCAGAGACACAAGACACGCGTCTCCCCAATCAGACGTGGAATTGAGAAAATTCGCGTATCTCAACCGTCGCTAGCTAAACGCGACAACCAGTAATGCAAGGTCCGCATCCCTTCTCAGCAGAGACGCGAGGCCTGCGTTCTCGAGCCGAAATGCGAGAGCCGCGTCTGTCTTACAGGACATGAGCTCCGCGTCTCAGAACCCTGCGTCTCAGCTTTGCGATGCAAGGATGGCTCTCAGAAGCTGAAAAGCCCTCGACAACCCGAGGGTGATCTCTTTGGTCCTCCTCTGACATATCTAAGAGATTATTTGACAAAGAAAAGGAGTGCTAATCAGATCACTCCGTCTTGTTGCTGTGAACGGCTCATCACGATAATGCTCTCTGAATGCCGCTGCAGCTCAATGCAAGCAAACAGTCAGTGTTCAGACGATTGACCTCAACCTCCCGATCAGCCAAGAGACGTCGCTCTCATAGAAAGGGAGCTTTCTCTGACATGGAGTACCCTGAAGTAACTGCAAACATGATAAGCAGAAGTAAGAAAAAATAACCGGCGGTCAGCTCCGATGAGTCTGACACGAAACCAGAAGGAGTGTACCGGCATACTCGCACTCGGACTGGTGCGGTCGCCCCGATCAACTATAGTGCCCTACCTCGGGGTATTGAAGTAAATGAATCACACTCCGCCGTTGCAGAATCGGAGGCCTTGAACTCTTTCATAGAGAAGGAAGCCTTCGCGTACATGACAAATACTCCTGAGGAGATGGCCAGGCTCTTTGAACAACAAGCCCAGGTCCAGAGGGAACAATTCGATATGATTCATGCTCAACAAGAATCCATCGATTCCCTCAAGCAGATGCTTGCACAATTACTTGAAGACAAAAGGAAGTCAACCGATAAAACTTCTTCTTAGAAGTCTAAAGGCAAATGGAAAGAAGGAGAAAGCGCATCTTCCGTACATATCGAGGAGAAGAAACAATCTAATTTTGAGTCGTCTAAATCCTCGTCTAAAGAGGAAGGCAACCCAGAGAATGAGGGTATTCATTCTAAAAGAATGAGTCAATTGGAGCAGCGTCTGGAAGCCCTTACCAACTGGAAAGGCCTCTAAGAAGCATGAGTGGTCCGACCATATCCAGCCGAGTTGGACCTTGTTCCGTACCCTCCTAGGTTCAAAGCTCCGACCTTACAGGCTTTCGACGGCAAAGGGTCACTGAACCAACACATCTACTACTTCAAGTCTCAGACAGGAAATGTAGTAGATAATGATGCCATCTTGGCACGTTTGTTCATCGGCACTCTAAAAGGACTTGCCTTTGAATGGTTCATGAAACTCCCAGAAGGCTCCATCAAAATTGGGGTGATTTGAAAAAGCTCTTCCTGACACACTTCTTTGAAGACGACTCAGAAATTACAATGCCCACTCTCCTGGCAACAAAGCAGCGAAAGGGAGAGTCAGTTAAAATATTTGTGGAGAGATTTTAGAATATGGCGCTCCGATGTCCTAGCGGAATGACCCAGGCCACCCTGGTAGAAACATGTCGCCACAATCTACAAACTTCACTCCTAACCCAGATAGGGGTTGCTGAAAGTCACACATGGAAGCAATTGGTCCAGCAAGATGAACAGACTGAAGAAATTATCGTCAGGGTAGGGGCAGAAGAAAACAAGCCCCGATCCGAGAAGTCGACAAGGCGCGCGCCAGAAATATCATTTCAATCAAAAAGAAAAGATTCGTTGGCGACAGAAACAAAATTCCCCATCAAACCTCAGCCGTCCAGGGAGGAGGTTCTTCAAGTCAGCCACGTGCCAACAAGCAGTATTCCTTAAAAGATGAGCATGTCGATTCGTTGTTCAAGTTACTTAACAAGAGTAACAGATTGAGGCTTCTTGAAGCTAGACGTTCTGAAGAAGTCAAGTCCGAAAATTCTAACTACTGAATGTATCATAGGATGCTAGGGCACCCCACCAAGAGCTGTTACGTCTTCAAAGATATCCTTCAAGCTCTGATCGATGCAGAAGTCCTAAAGCTCCATCCAGAGCAGAAGAAAGTGACGGCTAATATGACATCATTTCTTCAGTTTGGAAAATAGCCTCCAGCACTAGCCGGAGTAGTTCCCATCCCGAAAGGGGAACTAAGAATGATCAA
Source organism: Agave tequilana (assembly GCA_038442645.1). NCBI lineage: Eukaryota > Viridiplantae > Streptophyta > Magnoliopsida > Asparagales > Asparagaceae > Agave > Agave tequilana. The sequence continues at coordinate 18,584 of JAVJIF010017566.1, forward strand.
TACGGACCCACACCATCAGCAGGTGAAAGGTCTTGAGCCTATTCCTACACCTTAAGGAGAAATTATGTGGGTTCATCCTGACCTTGTGGATGACCAACAGTGGACTATTGTTATCAACATAATATCCAAAGGCAAGGCGAAAGTTTCGTCCTGTAATATGGTGTGCACTTCCTCCTGGAAGCAGAAATCGATGTTCCCTCAATAACCGATTCAGAAGAGGAAACAATCATCCTTGCCGCAGAACTCAATAAACCACTCATGGCAGAAACTCATTCGGGTCAGTCATATTTAAAGAAGTATGACGACATGGTTGCAAGCTCTCCTAAACCTACTATAGAGCCAACCAACCCTCCACAAAGCAACCGTGGAGAAGTAGAAAGAGCTTCAGTTTTCTAAGGCTCTCCTAAAGGACAACGTGGAAGGATCCACAACACCTTACCGTTTTGACGTCTTAGCTCAACTGGCCAATATTCCGGCCAGGATCACCCTCTACGAGCTCCTGAGACTATCAAAGTCAACAAGAGAAGCGTTGAAGGAAGCCCTAACTAATGTTGAGGTTTTCATGGCCCAGATCCCGACTGGATCACAGGAGGAAGATGAAGAGGATTGCCTCCATGCCTCTCAAAATGCTCTCTGCATCACCTTCATGTCAGATAACATGCAGGTCAAGAGGAAACATGATCGGCCCCTATACTTCATGGGGTATATTGGATCGTCTGAAGTGAACCGCCTTCAGATAGATCCAGGATCTGCGTTGAGCATCATGCCTCATCGGGTCATGCAACACTTAGGGATCCCCACCCACCGATTGAGTGCCACCCAGACTGCCATCTATGGTTTCAACGTCAATGGTGCGCGTTCAATGGGAAGATCAAGCTCAAATGTCAGATCGGGGACCTAAGATCTGAAGTGACGTGCTATGTAATCGACGCCGACACTTCGTACAATTTGCTGCTCGGACGATCGTGGATTCATCGTAATTTCATCGTCCCATCTACTCTCCATCAAGTCATAAAGTACATCGACGGAAGTGAGAAAGTCCGAACATTGATTGCCGAAGGCATCCGTTCAAGGGAGTAGAGAACTATTTCACAGACTCCCTCCTATACCAAGACTCTCTAGAGACGAACGAAAACAACAGCCAGAGGAACAGACTCCGGTAATAAAGCTGACACGGAGCCAGAAGAGTGCATGTGGGAATTAAATCCACTTGTAACGAGCATTAAAAATCTCGATGTTAATAACACCGCCGACGATGTAGGCGAGTGGTATATTAATAAAGAGTTGAATTTGGCTTACTTTTTTGTGTTTTCTTCTGATTTAGTGCCATCAGACACTAGTACAGAGGTGGATAATAACCCCTGGTCAGCAATGGATACTCTGACATTATTGCATGTACCAATGAGGTCATCACTCAAACGTACCAAGATATCGGTGATGCGCAGGAATCAGTATTCATGGTCCCAGCAAGATGCAAAGGTCAAAGACCAATTCTTTTCTGAAGAATTAAGTCCGAATTGATGTCTTGTGAAGACTCAAAAAGCGAAAATGAATCTCCTCAGTTCTCTCATTATGAGCCAAATGTACTCAGGATGATGGAGGGCATGAGGTATAATCTAACAAAGAGTCTTGGTTTAAACTTTGGCAAAGGAAGAAGACACTACTTCGATCTTCATGAAGAACACTACTTCGATCTTCATTCCGAAAGGGAAGACCCCTGACTATTACCATTGAACTCGCAGGGGTTTAGGCTATGTGTCAACTCCAAGTCGTCAGCCTCTAAGTCTGAAGAGTCATTATACCATAATTATTCATCGGGCACGTCATCATGGGAGTCAAATGTTAGTATCGGCAATATTTTTAGAGAACTTTCAGTAAACATGGTTTCAACAAGCCACCTGGAAGACAGAGATGAAGAAACGATCCAGTCTGATACAGATCTTTAGATCAAACACCTAAATACTCTCTGGGATATTCACTTCGAACAACGCGAACCACCCACGAAAGATAAGCCACCCAAATTAATCTGGGAGATGAGTGTAACGCCCCGATCCTAAGGATACGGAGACGTTATGGCGACGTACATACGCGAGGTGAAAACACGCTCACGCGTACGTTAAGCCTCAGTACAGTACATTACCTCCATATAGTCATGAGGTCCAGCATGAAATAAGTACAAGAATACCTGCAGAAAGAGGTCAGCGATCATAACAGATATGAAAAATAGGGACAAATAAGATAGCAGAAATAAATTACTAAGATACCTATGAATAGGCCAGAGGAGGAATCTCCCATGTGACTCTAAGGCACTCTCGGTACGCGGATCTCCAATCTGGGCACGCAAACCCAGGGTCGTCAGAAAGCGACCTAGTGATTGGTAAAATGAAGGAGGCAGTAATATATACTATAGTACTACAAGCATGATACTACTATAGATACATGATGGTGTCTACCATATAATAAGCATATCATAAGCGATATAAATATATAAACATGTAAGCAGTGAAATATACAGACATGTCGTCTTTTAATACCATAAACACCTAACCGGTTATCATCAGGTCATGTCTCTAATTGTATCCAGTTTATATAATGTATAATATAAAGCTGATTATCGATATCGGTCGACACTGACTACGGAGATTTTTCAAAGAAAATCCTGAAAAATCTAAAATATTAGAAAATAATTTTTGAAACTAAAATCAGGTCAATCGGACTACCATAGAGGTCAAATCAATTTTTGTACGTCGTATCGCGTACCGATACGGTACTACGTACACCGGGGATTAGGGGGTTATATTTCTCCCCACTTTACAAAAATTGCGTCCTCGCAATTTCCATTCAGGTGTGAAAATAATATTTCCAACCCCCAAGCTGAAAGGTTACGGGTCCACGACACTTCCGCTGCGCACTCTGATATCTATAAGGTACTCGGGACGGAGAAGTAAACTAACACGAATGGATTGGATGCAAGAAGATGCAAAGAAAGCGAGAAGAAATCGGATATTCTGGGGGACAACTGGAAGGGAATCAGAGAACAGAGTCAAGGAATGAATTGTCAAGGTCATGATATTCTTGTACTCGGTGCTGGAATCCCTAAATTCAGATACAGATCAGTTAATCTGAACCTGACTGTACTGTTGGTAAGAGCCCAAGTATTGACCCAGGTGGTTACCCACACCAGGTGTGAACCTAGGCTCTGATACCACAATGTAACGCCCCGATCCCAAGGATACGGAGACGTTATGGCGACGTACATACGCGAGGTGAAAACACACTCACGCGTACGTTAAGCCTCAGTACAGTACATTACCTCCATATAGTCATGAGGTCCAGCATGAAATAAGTACAAGAATACCTGCAGAAAGAGGTCAGCGATCATAACAGATATGAAAAATAGGGACAAATAAGATAGCAGAAATAAATTACTAAGATACCTATGATAGGCCAGAGGAGGAATCTCCCATGTGACTCCAAGGCACTCTCGGTACGCGGATCTCCAATCTGGGCACGCAAACCCAGGGTCGTCAGAAAGCGACCTGTGAGTGGTAAAATGAAGGAGGCAGTAATATATACTATAGTACTACAAGCATGATACTACTATAGATACATGATGGTGTCTACCATATAATAAGCATATCATAAGCGATAAAAATATATAAACATGTAAGCAGTGAAATATACAGACATGTCGTCTTTTAATACCATAACCACCTAACCGGTTATCATCAGGTCATGTTTCTAATTGTATCCAGTTTATATAATGTATAATATTATCTAGTGGTGACAAGTGTACATGCTAGTGGTGATAGGATAGCAGTGCACATGCAGATGGGCATATGCTAACTAACCAGTATACGGTGTGGTGCATAGACAGTAATGATGTATGCAAGGTATATAGAAAATAGAATATATACACATATGCATAAATAGTATGCCACTACAGAAAGAGTAACATGTATCGGTTAGAGTAACAAGTATACATGTATGATATCGGATAAATGGTCAGGTACGATAATACGTACAACTATACAGTAGGAAACATGTATCAGGTAAGGAACAGTAACAAGAAGTAAACATGTATCATGCAAGTCATGTTATTTATACAATAGTAGCAATCAGTACCACCTGATATTTTAATCAATCTCTTCCAGTGTCCCATACCACTGGCAGTTCATACTGGAGCCGCACTCCAGTCGAACCCATCCGGACATGGCCTACGGGTACCATTATCCAAATGAGAGAGTGACCAAATAACAAGTGTTCCCGACGTCACTATTGTGTATACTGTTTTATTATGTTACTTGAAAACCCATGGTCGAGGAGTTCTTATCGGGTGGATGTATCCCGTGCATACCCGGGATCACGGCCTTAAACAAGCCCCTGGCTGCTAAGACCAGGGCCCTCCGCTAAGAGGGGAGCATGAATCAAGTAACAAGAGCTCATGGAGCAATTGGTAGGTAGCACTACCGTCCCCTACAGTGAGAAAACAATATGGATCCAGTACATCACCCGATAAGATCTAATCAACCGTCAAGTCTCCCCCATACCCATGTTAGCTTTATGATCTGTTATATCAAGTATACAATGTAACAAGAATAACTACTGTACATGATACGGGTACCATGATAATTGGACCTGAGCTCTGTTGATAGCGTAGAACAATATCACGGGAATCAGGAACAATATAACATGAACAAGATAACATGAACAATATACCGGGAAACGGGAACAATAGATATGGGATTCCCACATATCGCATATCAACAGCTCGCATGTCCAGTAACAGGAATATCCATATCAGTAACAGGTAACAATCATATACAGGAATACGGTAACATGGAACATGGATTGCACGTGAAACAGAGATATGAAAATATGACATGCAGGTGTAACAGTGATATGTAAACATGACATGCACGTGTAGCAGTAAGATGTAAACATGACATGCACGTGTAACAGTGATAGGTAAACATGACATGCACATGTAACTGTATGTAAACATGACATGCACGTGTAACCGTGATAGGTAAACATGACATGCACGTGTAACAATGATATGTAAACATGACATAATTGTAACAATAATATTAAATGTGGTTGTCCGTGTATTAGTCTATTCGTGTACCAGTGGGACATCCATGTGTAGCAATAATCCGTGTACTATATCTGAATAGTACTCGTACATGTTATATCAGGGGTCAGTGTAATGAACTACAGTATTCGTGTAATGTGGAACCTAGTGTGTGAAGGTGTCTAGCATGCATGTTGAGTAATAACGTCGTGTCACCGAGTATCGTGAATCAGAATGACAATATAACGAGGAACGGGGAATCACAATATCTAGTGGTACATGTACATGTCGTATCGGTGTTTCGTGTGAGGCAGGTACCGGTAATCATACCGAATGGAGTATCAGATATCCCTACTTGTCCTGACGGTCAAATGTTATTCTAATCGAGCATGTTTACACTGTTATTCTATCAATGACAATTTATGACTCGGTATGTACAGTTTTACAGTGATTAACCGATAATCCTATTTTATTTACATAAAGCAACTAAGTGCATTAAATATACTAAAAAGACAATTTATAAAATAAAATACTCACAAACTATCCACGGGAAGGTAGTTCTCTTTCCCATGATCACAACGGATCCAGAATCGTCCAAATCGGAGTCCGGATGCTCCTGATATTGCTCGAAAACCAAAACCGATATAAAAAGGTTAGATATGTAATAAACTGAAATGTTCAGGGGGCTAATTGTAATTTTACAAGGGCCTAAAAGTAATTTAGAAATTTACAGGGTCTTAACTGTAATCGTACCTTTAATGGGTCGGGTTTGATGCAAATGGGTCAGGTTTTGGTTAAACCCAAACCCAAACCCATTGGGTCCCAAATGAGAAGCAGCAGCAGCCATGGGCTGCTGCCGCCGCCGCCTATGCGCGCCCGCCGCCCGGCTGCCCGGGCGGCGCGGCCGCATCGCTGGCGCGGTCGCCTCGCCGACGCCGGCGCTGCTCCGGCGCCTAAGGCCGCCGGAGGGCCCTGCAGAGAGGAGGAGTGAGAGAGGGGTGAGGGCTGGTGCCCCCACCGCCGCCCATGCCGCCGGCGCCTGGCCGGCCTCCCGCGCCGCCGGCGCCTGGCCGGCCACCTTGCCGCCAGCGCCCGATCAGCCTCCCGCGCGACGCCGGCTGGGCCTGCCGGCCTCCGGCGTGCCGTCGACCTCCCTTGCTGGCGGTCCGCAGAGAGAGAGAGAGAGAGATATGGAGGGAGAGAGAGAGGGTTTGGAGAGAGAGAGAGTTTGGGAGAGTGAGAGAGAGAATAGAGGGGAGAGAGAGGAGGGGGGATTTAAAAATGGGGGAAAGGTCGGTGGTATTGGCGGTGGGAAGAATGGAGAAGAGTGGAGAAGAAGGAAAAGAAAAGAAAATAAAATAAAAATAAAAATAAAAATAAAATTTTATTTATATTCTATTGGCCCAATATTCGACCAGTTCCGAATGGTGCCCAAAAATTACAAAAAATAGAGAATAATACGCTGAGACGTAATATGAAAACGGTTTGTAGAAACTCGATCCGTTTTGCAAATTAAAAATCCCGGAGTGTCTCGCCGATACGGGCGACACCGGTTTTGCCCGGATTTCGATAAATTTAGTGGAGATGAATCCGGACAACATTGCTACATGGTCTAAGGGAATGACTCCCTTGAGGTATATTCGGAATCCCAACTAGATGATTGTGCTAGTTCTTCGGGAGATGATATTATGGATGCGATGTATTAAATGAAGAACTTTTTATTATTTGTGAAAAATTATTAGAAAAATATAAAGCATTGAAAAAGAAGAGTTTTGGACTTCACAAAGAAAATGAAAACTTGTCTTCTAAGCTTGATGTTGCTTTGCAAGAGAAGGATGAGATTTCAAGTGAACGTGACTCACTTAAATCCCAACTTAAACTTGCCCTTAATGAAAATAAGATTTTGAAAATTAAAAATGATTGTGAAATGTTTTAAAGAAAAATGAGACTTTATCTTCAAAAGTTGATTTTGTTGTAAAAGAAAATGAATTTTTAAAAATGAAAATTGTTTCTATTTCAAAGGAATTGGATTTGGTTTCTAAAAAGAACATTTCTTTGAAACATGATATTGATTCTCATGTTTGCCATGCTAGTGTAGCTTCACATTCTAGCTCACCTATTGCATGCTCCACTTTATCTTCTAGTATTAAAAATGATATAAATATTTTGAAGAAAAGTGTTGATTGTTTGGGCTCCACTTTGAGCCATTGTGCCATGAATCATACACGTTTGGAATCCATGTTTTGCAAGAAACAAATTCCATCTATGCATACACACAAACCACGGCATACACATGCTCCTCACGTTCACACCCATCACACAATGTATGCTCATGTGTACACATGTACACATTGTGGACGTAAGGGCCACCTTGCTAAATTTTGTTTTGATAAGATACATGATTCAAATTTAGCAAATAAATTTGTTTGAGTTAGGAAAGGAGCTAACCCCCATGGACCCAAAAGAGTATGGGTACCAAAGACCACTCCTATTTTATTTGATATAGGTCTGGGCTCTCACATGACGTGAGAGTGATGGTGCCTTGAGGTGGAGGCGTTCCGAGCTTAATGGTGACTATTTGGATGCATTACTTTCAAGGGGAGTTTGGTGGGAGGACCATCTCGGTTTGGAGACATAGAGATGTACCCTCATGGTTTTTGGTAACGATCTCTTACTCCACATTATGTTTACATACTTTTCATATTGTTGATTTCTAGCATGTCATGTTTTAATACTTATTATGCCATATGCCATGTTCATTAGTCCTATGACATACATGATTAGTATTTGAGATCACCCATGTTTATATGGACCCATATTTTGTGTTCTCACATTTGTTTAGCTATTGTGTATATCATAAATCTAATGCATGTGTATTTACCATAATGATCATATAAGTTTTGTTTTGATTTCTATGCTTCATGTTTTGATTACATGTTTAGATATTAGTTTTCATTAAAACTTAAGTATATACTTGTACAACTAATGAGCCACAAATAGATTATTATATGTTTGTGCTTAAATGCTCATTTGTACCCATTAGATGTACTAGTATAGCCAAATTTTGATGATTCATACATTTTGACTTGTATTCTCTATTTTTGTATATGTTTTCATGTTTATGTTAAACTTCATGTATATGTCTATTTTGTCTAAACTATTAATTATACGTATACATCCTTGAGCCACTTGCCTTCATGCATATACTTTTGTGGACTCGTTCATATTTGGATATGTATGTATGCTCTATTTTGTACAAACATACATATACCTTGAAGGATTCTAGTTTTGATGATTTTCATGTGTTAAGGAATTTCACATTAAGCTTGATTGCCTATTTTCATGATGATGTGTTTCATATAACTCTTATACACTCACGTTACTTAATGTTTTCTCATAATTTTGTTTTCATGAGTATGATATGTGCCTTATAGTTTTTGAGTGTTTGATAATCGTGTGACTTACATGTTTTTCATGAAATATATTTTTGTTTTATTCCTTACTTGAAGGATTTCGTACTAGTTTTCAAATTTTTCATATAACTAGTTCGTATTCTTCATATGGTAGGGTTTTCAAACGTGTTACATTATTTTTAAACTTATTTTTGAAAACCCCTACCCATTCAAGGGCGGTTGGTTGGGCGACCATGCCTTGCATGCTCATTATTGAAAATCTATTTAAAACATGTGCATGAAATGGGTGATAGGAAGTATGAGTTATACACTTGATCTTATTTTATTTTCAATTGGTATCATTGTATCTTTTCAATTGGTATCACTATTGATATTCATTTTGTATACTCATATTTTTTATATATGTATGCTTACACTTCAAATAGTATCAATTTCGATTGGTATTTAATTTTCAAACATATATATATATATATATATATATATATATATATATATATATATATATATATATATATATATATATATGTATTTTATTTGTACTTACTATATCTCTATATATTTGAGACAAATTTTGGTTATGCTAAGCTTGATTTCTTAAATGACTATTATATTTCAATTGATTATTTTTCAATTGGTATCTTATACAAGCTTATGCATCATTTTGCTTTGGTATTTCATAAAGGGGGAGAAAATTCATATTTCACCTTTCAATTAGTTTTGTTTACATTTGATATCTTACTCCCACACTTTATGTTGAAAATGATTGAAAAATGATATTGATTTTCTATTTTGGTATCATACGCTCCTAATGAAAATTATTTTCAATTGGTATATGTTTCATTTTCACTATTGGTATCCAACATATTAAATTTATATTATTTTCTATTTGGTCTCTATTGCAAAATGAGTTTAGTGTTTAACTAAAAAGATTAGTTTATGTTTTTCAATTGGTATCAAAAGTGTAAAATATTTTCAATTGGTACTAATATTTACAATTGGTATCAAGATTACCTTTATGTTTATATCTTTCAATTGATATCAAAATTTTTCTTGGTTTCTTCAAAATGTTTTATTTATTTTCAATTGGTATCATCATTTGGTATCATCATGTTTCTATGTATACCTTTGCACTAAATTGATATATATATATATTTCAATTGGTATCATAATGTTTTGATTTGATTTCACCCCTTGTTGATTTTTATTTCGGACAAAAAGGGGAGAACATTGTTATATTATTTACTTTAACCCCTTTGTTGATGATTGACAAAAAGGGGGAGAAGTATTTTAGTATATATGCATGTTTAGTATTTTAGTATATATGCATGTTTAGTATATATAGTATATATGCATGTTTATTTAAGTTTATATTAAAAATATTCGTTTTATGTTTGTTGATATTGGTACCAAGAGCATAGATATTAGTATCAAGAACATATTTTTTGTTTTATTTTGTTGGTATCAAGAGCTTTTATTGAAATTTTTATTGTTGGTATCAAGAGCTTTTATTGAAATTTTTATTTGTATTAAGTGCAATTATTTAAGAACATATTTATTTTAAGTTTATATTTTCAATTGGTATTTAAGAACATGTTTATTTTAAAATTTGGTATCAGAAGCATGTTTACTTTTATAGCATTCATTGCATATCTTATTGTTTATTGCTATGCATGAGTTAAGGGAGAGCTTCTTTGAAGCTTAACTTTAATTCATGCATATATAACTCCATGAGTTTTGTCATCATCAAAAAGGGGGAGATTGTTAGCCCAGAGGCCTTCCACTCTAGTTTTGATGATGATTAATTCATGTAGTTATAGTTTATTAATAATCTTGTGATATTTAGTTTCAGATATTTGATCAAGATATTAGTAGGTGATTAGCTTCAACAAAGATATTTTGGAGCTTTCACATGGTGATTCAAGAGCTCGAGCGTCAAAGTTCACATCTAGCACTCGGTTGGAGTCAAGCTCGGGAATCGCGTTTGGATCGAGTCAACTTAGAGACGACGTTCTACAAGAAGATTTCGGTTTGTTTAGTCTAAAATTTAGTTTAGATCCATTGTAAAGATTAGATAGTGTGATATGATCAAGTTCACAATACACACACTTGTTTTAAGTTTCATGTTTATTGGTTTTGATTTTCGGTTTAACCGATCTTGGTTTTCATGAATAGATAGAATCAAAACAAGTTTACATGGTTTAATGTATATTAGATTTGATCTATATACATCTATGCTTCATATACTTTGAAAAACTTATTTTGATATACTATTCATGTGTTTGGAGTTTTGTATTTAGACAAACTTATTTTGAATTTAATGTCAAAAATATAGATATAATACCTTTCATGTATATTGGATTCTATCTATATACTATATACTTTAAAGTTGTTTAAATATCATGTTTTTGTATTTACATGTGTTTTGAAAAAATCGGATTTTCATTTCAAAAATTCAAGTTTAAAAAATACAGTTTTTGGTTTAAGACAAATTTTTCAAGTCACAAAAATGTTTCAAATGTTTGTAACATGATTTAATTTTTACTCAAACATGTTTGTATTTCAAAGATATAATATGAACTGATTTTTGTGGAATTTATGTATTTTTATGGGATTTTATAAAAGATAAAAACCTAAGATTTTTAGTCCCAAAATCTGTCAGGCTGGCTAACTTCCGGTCGACCGGGTCGGTCGACTGTTGCAGTGAGCGGTCGACTGGGCCGGTCGACCGACGTGCACAGAACGTGCACACAGCCTTACTGGGAAGGCCGGTCGACCGCCAGAGAGCTCTGCTCTCTGGAAATGCCTCTGGTCGACCGGGCGGTCGACCGGACAGAGAGCTCTGCTCTCTGTATTCAGCTCGGTCGACTGGGCGATCGACTGGCCAGAGAGCCGTTGCTCTCTGGTTCTGGGCGCGGTCGACCGAGCGGTCGACCACTAGGCTCAACGGTCAAATTTTTGACCGTTGGACGGTCGACCGGAAGGGCATTCTGGCCCTTTTCAGCTGCCAACGGGCAGATTTTCAAATGGGCTATAAATACCCCATTTGAGTTGATTTTTAACAAGATTTTCAAGAGCCAAAATTCTCATATATTCTAGTGTTTTAATACAAGTTTTCAAAAGAGTTTTAAGCCAAAAGATTTCATCTTTATTTTGTTTTAAAGGGTTGGAAAATCAAGAAAAGGAGAAGTCTTTGGGATTGTTTTTGATCTTCACTTTATATTCATTCTAGAAGTTTTCCTGTTTTCCATTGATTTAGTAAAGGGGAAAACTTACAAAAAAAATTGTCGAGGAGCTAAATTACAAGTAACACAAAAGATAACAAGTAGATCTCCTATGAGATTCTGGAGAAGTGTGCCGATAGGAGTCTGGTCAGCGTACGACCACTTTGTCCCTTTAACGATGCGATCGATGGGATTCCCTTCTCGCCTGGTTCGGGGAATCGGAGAACAGAAGGTTGGTAGAACCCTCTTATTACTTCTCAAACTGCCTCCACTTGGGAATTCCTTCTCGCCTGGTTCTGGAGATTCCTTGAGAGGAAGATCTTAGGGTATCAGCACTCTGATTAGATAAGCAGTTCTCTGAACTCTCTGAATTCTTGAAAGTAAGAGAATAGATCTCTGTTTAGCCGTCTCTCTCTTTGTGCGTGTGTTTATGCGCCTATTGCGTGCTGTCTCTCTCTGTGTACCCCTGGTGGGCTATTTATAGGGAGAGCAGGGGTATAATTGTCCCTTGAAAATCTGAAAACAGATTGAGTCAATCTGTTTAAATCTAGAAAGTAGCCTTGCTGCGAGGCTAGAATCAGCTTCTGCGAAGCTAGAAATAGCAGGTAGCGTCGATCTCCTGATCTGTTTTGATTCTTTCCAAATAATTAAAAGATCTCCCCTGATCTTCTTACTTGTTCTAGGAGAGTCAAGAGATTATGGCAGACAGCTGCCAAATTTGATCTCAGATTTGATCTTGATTAGATTTGATCTTGAATAGATTGGATCTCATCTGGAGATTTGATTGGTCAAAGGTTGACCATAAAAGACCCGCAGCGGAGCTGCCGCATTGAGCTCACAGCGGAGCTGGAAGGAACATCTAGCGAATCTGGTGAAGTCAGAAGAAAGCTCTTCAGCGGAGCTGGATAAACATCTGTGGCGAAGCTACCATCCTTCTGCGTGGTTGCGTATGACTTCGAGCGAAGCTAACTCTCTGCGGAGTTAACTGAGCGCCTCAGGCGAAGCTATAATTTAGCTCTCTGATGCAGCTTTGAACGTCTTCAAGGCGAAGTTGGGCAATCTTAGCCTCTCAGGCTAGGCTATCCCCTTAGGCTCATGTGATGCTAAGTGTTGAACTAACCTAGCATTTTAGACCTGCTTAGGTCTATCCAAAGACAATCTGGGCTCACTGTCTGCTTCAGTGGATCAGTAGAGTCCAAGTCACTGATTTGTCCCTCGGAGACGGGTACAGAATGATTGTAACTCAATTTTGCATATTTTACCATATCATTCCATGCATTTTTGCAAATAAAAGTATGATTTTTACTCATCTTCTCTATATTTTTACAGGTCCACACTCAAATGGAGAAAAGGCCTAAAATCTCTTTAATTAGCAATAATTAAAGAGATTAATTCAAAAGCCCAAAAGAGAGCCCAAATTTGAATCCAGAATCAGGAGAGATTCTCGCAACAACTCAATCTTCTAGAAGGCCACGTGGATAACAACTTCGTAACAAAGTTGTAACAAGAATCTGTTGCCCAACAGACTTGATCTTGCCGCCAAAACCTAGATTTTCCCGCCAATTTGCGGCAAAATCTGGGCCATTCAATCCCAGATTTCTGCCACCTGTCCACCTTCTGGAGAATTCTCTCTGAGGCTATAAATACTGGACCAAGGACCTGCGAAAAGAGACTGAACAGAGAAGAGGAGAGATGATAGGATAAAGCTTTGTAATTTTGTATTTTTTTTCTCTAGGACTTAGTTCTTTAGATCTCCTTCTTCTTCCCTAGAAATTCTGCAAAAGAGAGTTGTAAGAGAGAGAGAGAGCTTGTGTATACCAAGGTGTGACAACTTGTGAAGCAAGGATTGATCCATTCTCTTCTTCTCTACTTGAGCATTTTCTAGTAATTCTTGCTTTCTTTACTTCTAGCTTTACTTTCCTTACACTTTTATTCATGCTTTGCTTTTCTTTTCTTGCAATGGCTAGTAGCTAAATTCTTCTACATGACTAGCTAACAACTAACCTTGCTAACTACTAACTCATAGGTAATTACTATATTTAATCTTGCAAGTTGTATGGTTTTCTCTTCTCCGATGGGTTACTTTCATTGCTTGGCAAGTTCTTGTTGTAATTCCATATGATTCATGTGTGCCTCATTTAGAGCCTTGTCTTTAGAACAAGTGCCTTGATGGAACATGGAGATGGATCACCAATATGCTATTTGTTGTACAACTTCTTTACTTCAATTAATGAATGTTGTATCTTCTTCCTTAGCATCCCTTGAGTGTAGCTCTTTTTGATTCCATTATTGAAAGTCTAATTGTAGGCCAATGACATCTATGAGTCTACAAGACAAGTCCAAGTATGATCACCCGTCATCCAAGTGGGAAAGTAATTAGACCAACACGCAAGACAAATCTATGCCGATGAATCAACATGAGGCACGCATCACCATCACGGAGTTTAGTAAGTCTTTAGCAAGGTAGTAAGGTTAGCTAGTCATGGTTTTCTCACCTTCAAAGTCTTCTTCAAAGTTTTCTTTTCTTTTAGTGTTAATACCAAATCTCCTTACCACACTATTCTTTCCCAATCAAATTTTGGCGCCGTTGCCGGGGAGAGCAACGGTTTTTGATTTCAAGTGAAGAACTAAACGAATCTTCTTCTCTGTTGCAAGTTACAGGTTGAAGAAACAGGAAATTTTGCATTGCAGAAACATATAAGTGGACCTGGGCCTCTGCTCTCGAAAGCAGAGACCAGGATCCCTCTGAATTGCCGCAAATTCTGGGTTTTTGCCGCAGAATTGCGGTAAGGAGGAGTTGACTACTGACCACTTTTCTGCAGGGCTTGCTTCTCTGCAAAATACAGCTGTTGCAATACATAAAATCTTGTATGCTTCACCTTATATCTGCTAATAATCAACAGTAAAAAATTTGTTGCAAAGTTAAAAATTGTTTAGACATTTGCATCTCTAGGCACGTGTCTTTTCAATTCCTTTACTTTTACTGTTGAAGAGTGCTGGAGGCAAGGTACGTACGCATTGTCTATTCTTTGTTTGATTTAATTACGCTTTGAGTGAACCTTGTTTGTTGATATCGTACACTTGCACAAATCGAATTTAAGGGCATTACCCATAAACAAGATAAGGTGGGGATTTTATCACCCTTTCCTTAGCCCAAAAACCACCATCCCAGCACTCACTAACCCAAGTCTAATTTAATAAAAAAAGTAGACGTTGGCCCTAGGGACATCTCAGACTCATTTAGGAGATTATCCTAAGGGGAAAAGTGTTGGAAATTGACTCTTGCAAAATCAGTGTCTAGGAAAGGGATTGAGGGCCGAAAGCCCGAAGGTTGGTGGTTACTTAATTAAGGAACGTCTCTGACGGAAAACCTCCCAACAACCTTGCCCTGACCTGCCTGATTAGCTTGTGGTCAAAGTCTACACTAAACCTCCCGTGGACGGTCTAATCAGTTAGGAGTCGTCTAGGTCATAGGTCTACCCTAACTTAGGTTAGAATTTTTTCTTTCTTGATTGTTTATTTGTTTGTTTCTTTTTGTTTGTATTTCATTGTGTGATATGGCATTCAACAATCACAATTCTTTCCATCCTAATAATAATCCATATTTCACACAGACTCCATTCTATTCGGATAATTCCAACCCGGTGTTTTACAATATGCACCAACCAAATACACCGGGTTGGCCTTATCCGAATCATTCCAACCCATACCCACAATCTAATAACCATAATTTTCATAATGATTTCAACTCGTCACAGAGTCATTGGGAATTCACATACCCCGAGTCAAATTTTTAAACTCCTTGTCCACCATATTCACCTTGTCCATAGTATTCATTTCCCGATTCCGCTTCATATACTCCTTTTTCTGAACCACCAATTGAAGAAAAATCTGAGTTACTAAGGAGTTTAGAAGCCAATCTTCAGAGGGCCGAGCAAGAACTTCCAAAAACATTGGCCTCTTCAATTCCACAGTATTTTCAAGAGTCTTACTCAGTTCCACCTCTTCATAATGAATAACCATTTGTCATGGAAACAAGTAAAGAACTCTTGTGTGAGTCCAAGCTTCAATCTCGACACATGTGTGACTCACATTATTCACAAACTTTCCAAAGTCAAGATTCTTATACTCCCATTCTAGAGCAGCCATTTGTAGAAATATCACGTTTAAAAAGAGTATAAACATCTTGCAAGAGTCTTTGTTACAATATAAAAAAACACGTGCCGAGTCTTTCAATAAGGTGAATGAATAATTGAGTCAATTGGTTAACATCTATAGGAATAAGGAAACTCTATCTTATCAACCTTTGACCAATTCAACTATGCCACGCTCTATTGATATGACCCAAGACTCCTATCATTTTGGAAATCATGATTCAATTTCAGCACAACCACCTAAACTTGTCCAAACTTCAAAACCCATTGACATTTTGACAAGTTTTCCTTTTCCCGAAATTGAACTTGAACATAAATATGATCCTGAACTTCCACTTGATGATTCAATTCTACTTCCTGATTCAATTATGACTCCAGTATCTTCACCTGATTTCAATCCTTTTCCCGAGTCAGTATTGGATCCAGTGCCAATCTATTGTGAAATTGAATCACCAATCATTCATGATGATCATATTGAACTTGACCAATTTCATACTTTTGAAAGTCCATTTGATAAATTGGTAAGTTCTCATTTTTGTGGAATTGAACTGAATGAGGAATGTGACTTTGATCCCCAAGTTTGTGATCTTGTTCAAATTCCCGAATCACTATAGACACCTGTTTTGTTACCCAATTTGAGTAACATTTTAGAGTCAGTTTTGATTCCCATCCCTCCTGAACTTGAATCACCAATCTTAGATATTCACATTCCAGCATGGGGAATGAATGTGGACTTGAGCTTCATCTTCTTGATTTGGACTCACTTCTTGAACCAATCTCGACTCTCGAACCTCTACTTGACTTAAGTCTTTTTCCTGAGTCGATATTAGTTCCTGTGCTTCCTGAGTCCAAATCAATCATTCCATTCTGGGACAAGGGCTTTGAAAATTTTGACTCTGAAATTATTTTGAAAATTTGGAAATTAGATGGGGTAAAATTGTTAATAAAATCCTTCATGGATTTATCTTTTTAGTGGATTGTATTCATGATATTTCTGGTGGGTTCCTCCAAACCCAAAGTAAAGTTGATTGGGCCATGTTTCGTGGACCAATCAGACCACCACCGGAACCACCACCTTGAGGTAATTTTTTTCCTTCCCTCTCTATTTCTTTCATGCATACATATATCACGATGCATTTAGGACAATGCATGAGATAAGTGTGGGGGAGGGTTTACTAACATAGAGTTTTTAGATTTTCTTTCTTTTACACTTCTTTTATGATCTTCTCTTTTGTATAGGAATTTTCTCTTTCTTTAAAAACTTTTTGAAATAAGAGACAGAGTTTTGATCTATTTTTAAGAAAATTAAGATGTATCTTAGAAATTAAGAAAGCCTTAATTATGACATCTTAGACCTAATTGAAATAATAGATCTTGTTTGAAATTATAGGCTAAGTAAGATAAATTGGAGAGATATTTTTATCTTGAATTTTTTGCCTTAGATAGTATGCACTTCACACTTACACATTTTTGGGATGGAAACAAAGACCAAAAAGGCCATAAAAATATAAAAAAAGGAAAAAAAAAGAAAAAAAAATAAAACATCACTTATTAAGCTGGATAATTGTGCCTCAAGAAGCATGATTATTCACGCCTAACGGTGGTAAAGGAAATAAATAATCCCCTTTAGTTTCGTGGCCTTTTTCACTCGAGTCCTTAAACCCGAGGGATGTTTTCTCATCTGGTGCCCTAAGACCAACTGGTTTGGGAGTCATCGGTTATAGGCTCGTTACAAGGGTGAACTAGAAAGCCTAAACTAAGGGAAGAAAAAAAGAGAAAAAAAAATAAATATATATAAATAAATGGCTTGATGGTTAGAGTTGAAATCCCAGAAATCTTCACTGTCACGGTGTGCATACTATCTAGGTTTTATGAAGGATAAAATATTCAATCCAATTTTGAATTCTTACCTTAATTGAAGACAAGATCTTGCATAGAGACTAAGTTTAAGGAAGATTGATTATAGGTGGACTTATGGCCTTAGATCACTTATATTTTTGCAAAAATAGTTCGAAAACATGTCTCTCTTTCAAAATGGTTTTCAAAACACTAACATTTGTCTTCTTTCTTTATGGATTTTGTGGGTGCAATCCGCTGAAAACCCTCAGGAGACAACACTCCTCCTCTAGGGTAACCTAGAGGTTTAACGGCTTGTTGCACGTGCTCAGTGCAATCGCGTCACCTGCGAAAGTGGTGTAATAAATTGGTAGTATAGTTTTTCTTTTCTTTGTTTTGCTCGGGACGAGCAAAAGAATAAGTGTGGGGGTGTGATTGTAACTCAATTTTGCATATTTTACCATATCATTCCCATGCATTTTTGCAAATAAAAGTATGATTTTTACTCATCTTCTCTATATTTTTACAGGTCCACACTCAAATGGAGAAAAGGCCCAAAATCTCTTTAATTAGCAATAATTAAAGAGATTAATTCAAAAGCCCAAAAGAGAGCCCAAATTTGAATCCAGAATCAGGAGAGATCCTCGCAACAACTCAATCTTCCAGAAGGCCACGTGGATAACAACTTCGTAACAAAGTTGTAACAAGAATCTGTTGCCCAACAGACTTGATCTTGCCGCCAAAACCTAGATTTTCCCGCCAATTTGCGGCAAGATCTGGGCCATTCAATCCCAGATTTCTGCCACCTGTCCACCTTCTGGAGAATTCTCTCTGAGGTTATAAATACTGGACCAAGGACCTGCGAAAAGAGACTGAACAGAGAAGAGGAGAGATGATAGGATAAAGCTTTGTAATTTTGTATTTTTTCTCTAGGATTTAGTTCTTTAGATCTCCTTCTTCTTCCCTAGAAATTCTGCAAAAGAGAGTTGTAAGAGAGAGAGAGCTTGTGTATACCAAGGTGTGACAACTTGTGAAGTAAGGATTGATCCATTCTCTTCTTCTCTACTTGAGCATTTTCTAGTAATTCTTGCTTTCTTTACTTCTAGCTTTACTTTCCTTGCACTTTTATTCATGCTTTGCTTTTCTTTTCTTGCAATGGCTAGTAGCTAAATTCTTCTACATGACTAGCTAACAACTAACCTTGCTAACTACTAACTCATGGGTGATTGCTATCTTTAATCTTGCAAGTTGTATGGTTTTCTCTTCTCCGATGGGTTACTTTCATTGCTTGGCAAGTTCTTGTTGTAATTCCATATGATTCATGTGTGCCTCATTTAGAGCCTTGTCTTTAGAACAAGTGCCTTGATGGAACATGGAGATGGATCACCAATATGCTATTTGTTGTACAACTTCTTTACTTCAATTAATGAATGTTGTATCTTCTTCCTTAGCATCCCTTGAGTGTAGCTCTTTTTGATTCCATTATTGAAAGTCTAATTGTAGGCCAATGACATCTATGAGTCTACAAGACAAGTCCAAGTATGATCATCCGTCATCCAAGTGGGAAAGTAATTAGACCAACACGCAAGACAAATCTATGCCGATGAATCAACATGAGGCACGCATCACCATCACGGAGTTTAGTAAGTCTTTAGCAAGGTAGTAAGGTTAGCTAGTCATGGTTTTCTCCATCTTAAAAGTCTTCTTCAAAGTTTTCTTTCTTTTAGTTGTAATTCCAAAGCCAATCTTCTTTTTGATTTCTTTTCCTTTTATTTCCATCATGCACAAAGCCACCGGTTCTTTCACTTCTTTTTCCACAATTCTTTTATTCTTTTAAAACAAAGAAGAATCTTCATTTTCTATCTTCACAACGAACGTAACGCTTCCATCGCAAGCTCTCTCTGAGAATCGACTCGGTATAGCCCATGCTATAACGGAGATAGGAAAGGGTATGTTAACCATTTGAAATACATTTGTGGAATGATCAAGCACTTAAGGTTGATTCTAAACCTTATCTCTTTTACATAATATCTGTGCAATCTACCACACTATTCTTTCCCAATCACAGAACTGGTCGTCAGCTTGTCTGTCACTTGTCTTTTGTAAATGTCAACAAGTTTAGACATTGTTCAGGCCAGTCAGGAATCTTGTCTTTTTTAGAGTATCAATATTTCCCAAGAGTTTTTCTTTGAGTTTTTGATTTTCAAACTCTTTATTTCTCACGCTTAAGCTTATCATTCTATCCTATCTATAGGATCTTTATTTTAGTGAGAAAATTGTTTGTGATTGTTAGACCACCAAGTTATAAACCTTCCATTGATTGTGTATCCCTCTAGTGAGAGGTGATTGAGTTGTTATCCCTCAAGTGTGAGGTGATAGTAGAAGTGGTATTTGGCTCCCTCTAGTGAGAGGTGGAGACTGTGTTGGAATCCCTCAAGTGTGAGGTGATTGTTGTTTGAGTGGCTTTGTACCTATCCCTCTTAGTGTAGAGGTGATCTGTTTTGTGCCTTGCCTCTAGTGAGAGGTTGTATTAGTTGAGAGAGGAGTTATGTACTCTCGGTTGTATTTATTCCAAATCCTCAGTGGAGGTTCCCTGTGTGGGAAGTCTTGTGTGGACGAGTTAGTGGAAATTCTTCTGTGTGAAGGTGGGGACGTAGAACTGTGTGCTCGAACCTTAAAACATATCTTGTTATTTGCATTTGATTCACTTTCTCTAACTCTCTCTTACATTGTGCATTGATTCATATTGCCATGTCATATACATGCTTGTGTTGTTTGTGTGTGCCCATACTTGTGTTTAACCAAGAGAGCTTTACATAGCACCTCAACTCTTATTTAAAGGAATTCAGAGGATTAGTCCAGAGCCCTTCACCGGGAATTCGGCTACACTCGTTAGTTACACTAAGTGTGTTGTATTAAGTTTTTAATTTTACATTATTGATCATTAGATTAGTCATACACCTATTCACCCCCCTCTAGGTGTATTTTCAACACGATCCAAAGAGCTTGACTCCTAACCGAGTGCTAGATGCGATCTTGATGCGCGAGCTCTTAAATCTACATGTGTTAGCTCCAAAACTCCTTTGTTGAAGCTAAGCACCTACTAAAATCTTGATACAAAATCTGAAATTATATAAATACAAGATCATTAGTACTATAACTACATGAATTAATCATCATCAAAACTAGAGCAATGAGCCTTTGGGCCAACAACCTCCCTCTTTTTGATGATGATAAAACTCATGGAGTTATATATGTATGGATTAAAGATAAGCTTCATAGAAGCTCCACCTTAACTCAGGCATAATAATAAACAATAAAGATATTCTATAAAGTGCATAAACTAAACAAAACATATATGCATAAATAGAGATATAAACATGCATATATAAACTCTCAAAATTCTTCTTCCCCTATTTGTCAACTCATCAACAAAGGGGTGAAGACAATCAAACAATAAAGATGTATATGCGATATACATTTATGAAGAGGAGAGACGTAAAGTTAGCCCCCTTGCATACATGCATTACATGAAGAAAAAATGACTAGAACCTAATCCACATAAAGCATAATATACAAGTATAAGCTGAGATGTTAAGCTCCCCCTACATGCGTGTATCACGTAAAGAAGAGAGGTCAAGCTCCTCAATGTGAGATACATGTTGGTCCCGATATGATGCCAATTATGGATCTAAAATACGAAGTCAACACTCACAAGAATATTAGTATAAAGGAAATAAATATACTTGCAAATAAAGAAAAACAAATCACAGAAAAGTTAACAATCGCAAACACGTGTGATTTATCCTGGTTCGGTCCTAGTGACCTACATCCAGTCCCCAACCCTTCCGCTTGAGATTTTCCTTTATCCTTGACTTTGTACACCCAAAAGCAATACCTTGCACACCACTTGACAAATCCCCTTTACCAAATGTGTACAACTTCTCTTACAACCAGAAAACAAAAACACCTTGTACAACCTCTCTTTTACACCAAGAAGACGCTCTTGTACAATGATTTCTTTGAGTGATTACAACCTTTCCTATAAGCCTTGATTCAGTATGTGATTGTGGACAAGGGCTAGTATAGGAGAACTTTCAGAGATCTTCACAAAAGAGTAGGAATTGGTGAAGAACTGAAAGTGGGAACAGTTTTCAGGAAACCAGAATATTTTCAGGATTTTTGGTCAGAAAACTAAATATTTAATTGGTATTTTTGCCTAAGATTAACAACCCTATTTATAGCTGTACTCTAGGGTTAGTTAGGGTAGTTATTAGGTCCAATTTGAACATTCAAACGTTGGATAACGTTGCAAAAAATACCAGAAATCAGAAACTGTACAACAGTTAGAAACTACCATTAGTCGACTTGAGATTTTGGTTAGTCGACTAGGGTAGGCAAATTTCACTGGGTTAGTCGACTATAGTCAAGACCAAGTCGACTAGGTCAAGTTAAATTCAAATGACAAGTTTCTGGAAACTGAACCAAGTCGACCACAACTATATTATAAGTTGACTAGGTCAGGGATTAGTCGACTAGGGGAAAGGGTCAAGTCGACTACAAAAGTCTATTAGTCGACTAGGTATTCTGTTAAGTCGACTAACAGAGACAAACAGAGAGTTGGGATTTTTTAGGACACAAGACTAGTCGACTAGGGAAATGGGCAAGTCGACTATACTATGTAATAGTCGACTTGAAAAGAGTATAAGTCGACTAACTATACTAAGATATCTGTATGTGCATTAAGGCTTTTAACATGCTATTTAATCATTACAAAACATATCATTAGCAACTCTCTTTGGAAGTCTTGATCATGAAGAACTCTTGAATTGGCTTGTGATAGAGCTCCAAACGAATAGGCTTCACAAATGTCTTCATCAAAAGCAAGTTCCAACATTCTCCCCCTTTTGATGATGACACTTTGTGTGCACAAATGCTCCCCCTACAGAAAAAAGGTTATATTTTCTCCCCCTGCAGAAAATGGGTTATAACAGATATATAAATACTTGTGTTCTCCCCCTGCAACAAATATATCATAACAAGTATATATATATGAAGTATTGTTCTTATCAAACTTCTTATATGGTACCTGAAAGATAAACGTTAGATGGTACCAATCATAAAAGAAAACATTAACCTTTAGGAGACCAAACCCAATTTGAATTTGATTTCCAACTGTTAGTATACACATAACTGCATGAATTACATATATCATGTATGTATGATGCAATATAAGTATTTTTGGCAAAAAATGCTTAAGTTTTTAGGAATCCATATAAACTTAGTCTTAATTCTTTTTGAAATATTATTAGACTTTCTTTTCACAAAAGAATTATATGGATTACTAACATATGAAGATTTTTCAAAAAATTCAAGACCATAATGATTATGTGACATCTTTTGATATGATAACAAATCATTCAATTTTTCTTTTCCTTGATTATACTTAGTCACATTTTTCAAAATCTCTTCATATTTCATTTTGAAAACTGATATGTCTTTATCTAACACAGAAATTCTTTCATTTAAAGACACAGTTTCCTTTTTAAGCAAAATATTTTCTTTTATAAATTTCTCATCATCTTTTTTCAATGATGATATTACTTTTTCAAAATCATCTTTTTGAGAATTTATAGAACAAACTTGTAAAACATAACATGAATTTTCTTTGAGAAGTTTTCATTTTCCTTTGATAAAACTTTATTTTTCATTTTTTTCATTCTTTAGATCATTGAATAATTCATGGAATGCATCTAAAAGTTCAGTATATTGTACCTCATCTTCTTCTAGCGCCATGTAACAAATGTTGGCATGTTCAGTGGTTTTTTCTTCGTCAGAGGAAGAGGAATCACTGTTTTCCCATGATGTTTGGTAGTCTTTCTTCTTTCTGAACTTTTTGCTCTTGAATTTACCTTTATTTTTTAGCAAAGGGCAATCCTTCTTCATATGACCTGTTTTACTGCAATTAAAACATTTAAATTTACCTTGCTTTAAGAATCTTTTGAATTTTCTTGAAAGCATTGCCATCTTCTCTTCATCGTCATCTGAATTGTCCGTGTCTGAGGATGCATGAAAGGCAAGTTCTTTCTTCTTTGAGAGAGGTTGTTGTTTATCCTTCTTTCTTTCTTCGAGTTGCACTTCATATGCCATTAGATTACCAATAAGATTTTCTAACAACATTGTTGAGAGATCATTCGCTTCTTCGATTGCGGTTGTCTTCTTCTCCCAATCTGATGTGAGTGCACGAAGGATCTTGCGAACTTTTTCGACTTGGGTGTATTCTTTTTCAAGGGATGCTAAGGAATTGGTAATGTCGGTGAATCTTGTAACCATTTCTGAGATGGTTTCATTCTCCTCCATTTTAAATAGTTCAAACCTGTGGACAAGAACCGAAATCTTAGATTCTTTAACTTTATTTGTGTCTTCATGTGTTACCTGAAGAGTATGTCATATTTGATTTGCAGAAGTGGCTGTTGACACACGGTTGAATTCTTCTTTGGTTAAGGCACAAAATAAAGCATTCATCGCTTTAGCGTCAAGGTTCGCATTCCTCTTTTGATCATCACTCCAAGCGTTGTAGTGGGTAGTCGGCTTGGTGTACGGTGCTTCAACGATGTTCCAAAGTTCGTAGTTGAGCGATTGCAAGTAGATCTTCATTCTACACTTTCAATAGTTGTAGTTGGATCCGTCAAATAGCGGTGGACGTTGTGTAGAATGTCCTTCTTTGAATTGTGACGAAGGGTACTCCGTTGCCATCCTTGTAGATTGTTGAGTAGGTATGCAGGGCTTGTATGCCGGTTCGGGCTTTGATACCAAATGTTGGTCCCGATATGATGCCAATTATGGATCTAAAATACGAAATCAACACTCACAAGAATATTAGTATAAAGGAAATAAATATACTTGCAAATAAAGAAAAATAAATCACAAAAAAGTTAACAATCGCAAACACGTGTGATTTATCCTGCTTCGGTCCTCGTGACCTACATCCAGTCCCCAAGCCTCCCGCTTGAGATTTTCCTTTATCCTTGACTTTGTACACCCAAAATCAATACCTTGCACACCACTTGACAAATCCCTTTTCCAAATGTGTACAACTTCTCTTACAACCAAGAAAATAAAAACACCTTGTACAACCTCTCTTCTACACCAAGAAGACGCTCTTGTACAATGATTTCTTTGAGTGATTACAACCTTTCCTATAAGTCTTGATTCAGTATGTGGTCGTGGACAAGGGCTAGTATAGGAGAACTTTCAGAGATCTTCACAAAAGAGTAGGAATTGGTGAAGAACTGAAAGTGGGAACAGTTTTCAGGAAACCAGAATATTTTCAGGATTTTTGGTCAAAAAACTGAATATTTAATTGGTATTTTTGCCTAAGATTAACAACCCTATTTATAGCTGTACTCTAGGGTTAGTTAGGGTAGTTATTAGGTCCAATTTGAACATTCAAACGTTGGATAACGTTGCAGAAAATACCAGAAAACAGAAACTGTCCAACAGTTAGAAACTGCCATTAGTCGACTTGAGATTTTAGTTAGTCGACTAAGGTAGGCAAATTTCACTGGGTTAGTCGACTATAGTCAAGACCAAGTCGACTAGGTCAAGTTAAATTCAAATGACAAGTTTTTGGAAACTGAACCAAGTCGACCACAACCATATTATAAGTCGACTAGGTCAGGGATTAGTCGACTAGGGGAAAGGGTCAAGTCGATTACAAAAGTCTATTAGTCGACTAGGTATTCTGTTAAGTCGACTAACAGAGACAAACAGAGAGTTAGGAATTTTTAGGACACAAGACTAGTCGACTAGGGAAATGGGCAAGTTGACTATACTATGTATTAGTCGACTTGAAAAGAGTATAAGTCGACTAACTATACTAAGATATGTGTGTGCATCAAGGCTTTTAACATGCTATATAATCATTACAAAACATATCATTAGCAACTCTCTTTGGAAAGTTTTGATCATGAAGAACTCTTGAATTGGCTTGTGATAGAGCTCCAAATGAATAGGCTTCACAAATGTCGACCACAACCATATTATAAGTCGACTAGGTCAGGGATTAGTCGACTAGGAGAAAGGGTCAAGTCGACTACAAAAGTCTATTAGTCGACTAGGTATTCTGTTAAGTCGACTAACAGAGACAAACAGAGAGTTGAGATTTTTTAGGACACAAGACTAGTCGACTATGGAAATGGGCAAGTCGACTATACTATGTATTAGTCGACTTGAAAAGAGTATAAGTCGACTAACTATACTAAGATATGTGTGTGTGCATCAAGGCTTTTAACATGCTATTTAATCATTACAAAACATATCATTAGCAACTCTCTTTGGGAAGTCTTGATCATAAAGAACTCTTGAATTGGCTTGTGATAGAGCTCCAAATGAATAGGCTTCACAAATGTCTTCATCAAAAGCAAGTTTCAACAATACACTTAACATGAATTTATATATAGAAGAGATGTTAAGCTCCCCTTGCATATAAGAAAAATATATCAATAAATTTTGAAACCACTTTTAAAACAAAAAATTGAAATTAATTGAGTCAACAAAATAAATTTTGATACCAATGAAATCAAATAGTAGTTGACAAAATAAAAGTTGGTACCATTTGTTAAAAAAATATTTAAGATACCAATAGTAGATTTTGATACCAATTGAAGGTGAAACATGAAGTATATTTTGATACCAAATAAATATCAATTGAAATCAATGTATAAACCTGTAAGGATACCAATTAACATTTGGAATAAAATTAAGCTTAACATAAAAATAATTTGTGCTTTAAAAGTGTAAATATACTGTAAAAACAAGCACAATCAAATCATATATATGTATGTATGAAATTGAAAATACCAATTGAAATTCATACTCATTGAAATTTGAAGCATACATTTATAAGAAACAAATATGAGTATAGAAAAATAAAATTCTATGAAGATCATGTGTATAACTCATACCTACCACCCTTTTCATGTACAAGTTTAAAAGATAGCTAATAAGGGTATGCAAGGTATGGTCGCCCATCCATCTACCCTTTGAAGGTAGGAGTTTTCAAAAATCATGATTTGA
Source organism: Agave tequilana (assembly GCA_038442645.1). Lineage (NCBI taxonomy): Eukaryota > Viridiplantae > Streptophyta > Magnoliopsida > Asparagales > Asparagaceae > Agave > Agave tequilana. The sequence continues at coordinate 45,360 of JAVJIF010017566.1, forward strand.
AAATTTTTAGTGTAGTTTAAAAATTCAACCGATTGAAGATAGAGACTAGTTTTAAAGATAATTTTAAAAACTAGGACGAAATCCTTCAAGACATGAAACCAAATCATATATCCCATGAAAACCACACAATAATTGACACTCAATATCTATAAAGCACATATAAAGCTCATAAAAACAAAAAAATCATGAGTAAACATTAAATAAAGAGTGTAAGAATCATGTAATCAATAAAATCATGGAAATAGACAATGAAGCTCATATGAAATTTCTTTTATCAAAAGTAAGAAATCATCAAAACTAAATACACTTCAAGGTATATGTATGTTTTGTTGAAACTAAAAATATACTTACATATCCCAAACATAAACAAGTCCAAAAAAATATTGTATGAAAAGTAAGTGACTCTAGGATAGACATGCATATCCAATAGTTTTAGACAAAATTAACATATACATGAAGATAAACACATTTTTATGAAAACATGTACAAAAATAGGAAAAAGAGTTTATAGGGAGGAGAAGAAACTCTAAATCCATAGTAGTTCGGGTCCAGAATCACCTCTGACTCGACTGTCGATCGACAGGCCGGTCGACCGACCCAAGTGTGCGGCTCGGTCGATCGCGCAAAGCCCTGTTATCATCGACCAACTGAGTGTTTCTCCTCTCTATCATCTTCGGTCGACTGAGTGGCCAACCGATCTAAGCCTTGTACATAATCGAAGTCCTTTCATAGAGTTAAAAAACTCTATCTCCTATTTTTGCCTTCTCTCTACATTCTCTACCTTGGTGAAGATTTTTCAAATCTGAGCCGAACTCTCCTGGCAAAATTGATACACAATCTCGGCGACATCGACACACGATCTCGACTTGAGCGCTCTTGGCAAAATCGACACACGATCTCGACGAAATTGACACACAATCTCAACTTCGCTGAGCAGACCAACCAGTTCCAAATGAATCACCAGCACACTTACAATTGATTTCAAATGATCACATCGGATCCAAATTGAGTTTGTCGTCCTTTTAGGAAACTCTCCAAACTCCAATATCAATTATAAAGATTCCAAATTTCAGCTCAGTCGTTCAAACGGAATGAACCATACATGCATTCCGAACACTCCACCGAAGAGAATCAACACCATATGGGTCGACCAACGAACGTGTTTACAACTCAGCGATTGAATGGAATACCATTCCAAATGACCCCAAGAAGAACTCAACATGAGTCAACACTGACTCAATGACTAATTGGCCCTCCAATCCAAATGTCTTCAAGACAGTTTAACTAAATTTGAATAGAGCACACCACATTACCAACTTCAGCTCAACAAACTGGATGCACGCCCCCTTATGCAAGCTCAACTATCTTCTTATCGGAAGATCAAATATTCATCGAGATTACAACTCTTCACCTCTACGTGAAGTCCAACTCTTCAGCTCTACGTTAATTCCAAATTTCAGCTTCCACTGTCAATTTTGAGAACCCAATAACCCAAATAGCTTCATATAGGCTGCACCACCAAACGGTTGCGCCATCACGGCTGCCTTCGTACCCTCTGCCCAAGGGATCAAGCCTTTCGTAGTTCATTCAAATGAAATCTACCGAGCTCAACTAACTCTCTTCTTTGCAGCAATGAACCAAACTGGCCAAGTCATATGAACTTTATCAACATGAGATCCATGTTTCTTTACAATCCATCTTCGCAGATTCTCTTTGGTTCCTCTATTTGCATCTGAACCATCTTTTTCAACATGCTCAATATCCATATCGGCTACTCAATCTCTACTCGGTGTCACGATTGATTGAATCCCAGAAGATACTGAACCAACTAGATAATGTAGAGTAGCATCAACCTCCATCTGCTGCGATACTTCTGACTTGGTCTTCATTGTCTCCACCTGCTGGGAGATGATAGGCCTTACCATTGAAGCCTCATCCAATGTGACATGTCTGCTCGAGACGAGCTTTTTATTTTTTGGATCTCATAACTTATAGCCTTTCAAGTCTTTCTTGTATCCTAAAAATAACAATTTGTTCACCTTAGAGTCCAACATGTCTTTCTTAACATCAACGTAGGCCGGACAGCCAAATACTCTAAGTGAATCATGACCACGAACAGCTCTACTTGACCAAATCTCCAACGGAGTCTTATCTTCTATCGCAGTCGTCGGTAGCCTATTCAAGAGATGACTAGTATACTCAATCGCCTTAGCTCAAAACGATTTGTCTAACGATGCATTAGACAATAAATACCGAACCTTCTCCAGCAAGACACGATTCACCTCTCTGGCTACACCATCTTTTCCATCTGTGAAGTAAGTCTTAATACAATTGTTTTGGCTAAATTGCAGGAAAGAATCCTTGTACTCTTCAACATATTCTTACCGGAGCACCTTGATCTTCCTACTTGTCTGATTTTTCATCAAATTCTTTCACTTTACTAACAACTCTAGGGCTTCAACTCTCTGTCTCATAAGGTATACCCAACAACGCCTAGAATAAGCATCTACAATTGAGACAAAGTAGCTATGGCCTCCAAGTGATGCATTCTTGGTAGGACTCCAAACATCCACGTGAACCAACACAAGAAGCCCATGCAAATGGTGAGTATTGTTGCCGAATTTCACCTTCTTCTTGTTCAGAACCCTACTATCACGTGCTTCTAAATGGCAGACCGATGCACCTCCCAATGCTTGATCTGACTTCAAGCTAACTTGTCTGTACCCACTGTGCCATGATCTGATAGAATCACCATCCAACTGTCCTGAAGACACCAATTCAGTAACTGCACTACCCATTAAGTAATACACGTTGTTGCGTCTAATGCCCTTCAGAACAACCAACGAGTCGCTAGACATCTTGAGAATGACTTCTCCAAGAGTCCCTCTGAGGCCTTCTGCTTCCAAAGCTCCAACGGAGATCAAGTTTTTCATCATATGAGGAATATCTTACTTCCTTCAACTCTCTCAATGTCCCATCATACATTCTGATACGAACTGTACCGTTATCAACCAACCGACATGTGTGATCGTCTCCTATGAAAATCAAACCGCCATCCAGCTACTCAAAACTAGCAAACAACTCTCTTTTGGGACAAATGTGGTAGGTAGAGCCCGTCTCCAATACCCACTCAGATGCATCTGAATGACAACCTGATGGTGTAGTAGAAAGTGAAAAGTAAGAGTCAAAATTATTATCATCTGACCTCACGACATTGGCCTTTGATCGTGACTCCTTCGACTTATTGAGCCTTAGATAATCACTTTTTCAGTGTCCTTCTCTTTACAGAAGACAAACTCATCTTTTTTCAATTTGTGATTACCAACTATGGGCTTTCAATTGGAATTTTGCTAATTTTCTCTTCTCCGGTTTGGACTACTTTCTCTCGCGGTCAATACGTCTGCTGATGTGTTACTAATAGAACACTCCTTGTCCTTCTTCCTCAGTTCGAGATTCAGAAGAGTAATGGTTACTTCCTTGCAACTAAGGGATGTTCTCTCATTGATCAATGTAAGCACAAAGGTATCTCATCAGGAACAATATCAACGTCTTATCTTTATCATCGATCACTACATCCAAGTTTATCAAATCCGCGAGAAGCTTCGTGTAGTTGTTGATGTGATCACTAATAGAGATTTCACCCTTCAACTGGAAACAGTAAAGTCTCATCTTCAAATGTAAGCGATTCTCGACGCTCTTCGTCAAGTACTTGCTCCTTGGAATCTCTCAAATCTTCTTCGCAGAAATCTCATTCATCATATCATACTTTAGATTATGTGTTAAGTAAGACCTAATGACGTTACATGCCGTCCGATTTATCTTATTCCAAACCATCTCTTCTACTTCTGCATGTCTCTCTTGAAGCTCAAGAATATCTTCTAAATTCTGCGCATTCAGCGTATCCATTATCTCGCACTCCACAATCTAAAATTGTTTGTGTTATCAAACTTCATCACATCTATCTTCATGCGATGAACATTCTGAATGTTCTTTACCACAAAAGAATCACTCCCACTGGATGTTTCTCCGACCATTTTTTCAATATTCTCAACCACACAAACGGAACAACTATGGAATGGAACTACAAATTATAAAGTTCAGATATTTACTTCTAATTAAAACCCAAAGATAGAGTTTCCAATTGATCTTTTTATCAAGATTGAAGACGAGATCCAATACGGTAAAATCTAATTTTTATTCAACCGAAGCTTCCAATCTCCAAGATCTAAGCTTCAAACCAAAGATCCACTCACCAAACGATTGTAGATAAGATCGAAGTCGATAAAAATCCAATTTTTATCCGATAAAAATTCAATTTAATCCAACAAAAGCTTCAGATCCAGAAAATCTAAGCTTCTAATCAACGTTCCGATGCACCTAGAGCTCTGAAACCACTTGTTGGGACTGGAGCATGCTAAGAACACAAACTTTAGATCACAAACACACACACACACAGAGAGAGAGAGAGAGAGAGAGAGAGAGAGAGAGAAGGATTTACGAGGTTTGGTAAGATGCCTACATCTCCGAGACAGAAAAGAGAGATCTATTAATGATTTGCACAAGATTACAAGAGGATTACAGTTGGTTCTCTCAAGAACTCACTTAGAAATCACCCCTTCTCACAAAATGGGTTACATCCTATATTTATAGGGAGGAGAAGAAACCCCCAAATTCACAGCAGTTCGGGTCCAGAATCACCTCTGACCCGATTGTCGGTCGACCGACCGATTGACCGACCTAAGTGCGCGGTAGACCGGGTCGGTCAACCGCCCCGTCGACCGCACAAAGTCCTGCAATCTTGGAGGACTTACTGGATTTGTCGGTTGACCGGCCAACTGAGTTTCTCTCCTCTTTATCATCTTCGGTCAACCGAGGTAAGCCTTGTGCATGTCGGTCGACCGCCCAGTCGGCCGAAGTCCTGTCATAGAGTTAAAAAAGACTCTATCTCCTGTTTTGCCCTCTCTCTCTCTTTCTACATTTACCATTTCCCTTTTCAATCTTGTCATCTAGCTTGCTCAAAACTATTACATACCAATCAAAACCTCCTCCTAAACTTTACTCAACAAGCTTACCACTTTTTGCTAATTTGATTGCGAGATTTAAATCAAACGGCTGCATGTTCTTCAGATATTTGTGTGGCAACATCTTACTCAAACCTGCTCTGGTGGAGTATCAAAGTGCTAATAACTGCTTGTATTTGTATTATATTTGTTGCATATCGTAATGCAGATCTCATAATTTAAATGACTAGAAGGAAAAATTGCTAAAATATGTGCCTTGAAATAAGGGCCTCTGTTATTAAGAATTAGAGATTCACTAGCTTGGTTTGGTTTGAAGGAAGTGGGCGGAAGTAAGGAAATGGGGAAGTATAATTGATCACTTCCCTATCTATTCAAACACTGGAAAAGAAAAATAAGAAAACCCTTCTCCTTTTCTATTCTCTCTCTTACACAACCATTTCCTCACTTCCAAAGTGCTACAGTTAATTTTGTGGTCATGTAAATCTCATTTGTAATACGTTGTAACGCAAAACAGTTAATTTTTTGATCATTTAAATTTCACTTTCATTCTAATTATAGTCCATTTTTTATTTTTCTTAATTAATTTTTATTTTAATATTATTTTACGGTCAACTTTGTGGTCAACTTTTCCACTTCCACTTCCACATTACCATCCAAACACCGGAAAAGACATAACATTTTTCAAACTACACTTCCTAACAACATCCAAACACTAGAAAACTTACTAACCAATTCTCAAGTTCCAAAGGGAACTATTATCACTTCCTCACTTCCTTACTTCCTCACTTCCACCCTTAACCAAACAGGCCCTATATTGCTCTCTAGCTTCACCAAAATTTTGTACATAATGATGATAATTTTCGTTTCCTTTAATTTTACCCCTGTTGCGTCCTATTAGAACAAAATCTTTGATTCTTTTTTTAATCTTTAGGTTTTGTGCATGGCGCATCCCTTTTTTACTTTCATTATCATGTAATTTCCACCCATCACACCTAATTCATGCAATGTCTCCTATAAAGGTACTCGCCGATGAAGAGAAACGTGTGAGATATGACAGATGTGAGGATCTCAATGAAATGGGTATGGGCAGCGGTGGCGGTTTTAATCCCTTTGGTGGTGGTTTTGGTGGCGGTGGTCAACAATACACCTTTCACTTTGAAGGTGGATTCCCTGCTGGGGGATTTCCAGCTGGTGGGGGCTTTGGCTTCAATTTTTGATCATAGCCTTCTATGAGTTTATTCTTTGTAGTTGATTTTCACAATGGCGGCTACTCAGCTGACAGAGGCAAAGATAGGAAACAGAGCAGCTAAAGAATGTGAGGGTAACATGTACTGATTGGGTCTCAACTGGAGTGCTTGCAATGAAATCTCAGCGGCGCCTTGTAACAAAACAAATGAGCAGCCATCATTTTTAAGAAGAGCTCGAGTCAGCAAGTCTTCCCTCCCCCTTCTAAGTTATACATTTGCTTATTTTCCCCTGTGCACAAATACTGAGTCACTGTTGTATTGATTTATTGGGGGAATGGCCTTTGTTATTTTAAAATGTTTGAGAGAGAGAGAGAGAGAGAGAGAGAGAGAGAGAGAGAGAGAGATGACATGCAACTGCAAACATCTACCCGACTCCAAACATCTACATGACAAACTTCAAAATAGAATAGTAAAATGGCTCTGAACAATGGTGTTTTGTGCATTTTTATTTCAATGATTTCTGATTGCCCCAGATATCTTATTTCTGTACGAAAGCAGCATGATTGGTTATTTTGCACTTCTAATTTTACGTTACAAAGGTGAAAATCATAAATTTTCAGTGTTGTCTCAAAGAATTTTACTGACCGAGAAAATATATATCCGGTGCAGAGTTCACTGGTGAGAGGTAGGTTATAACCATATCACAGAACACCCTTAATCAATCAGATACGCAATACAGAGATGCTCAAGTCAAATTTAGTTAATACAGTCAGTCATATATAATAACTGTTCACTTAAAATTGATCCTTTTGTTACAGAACGATCAGTTTTGTTGAGCTGTTCTGATTTTTTACTGTACAAGTTTTCACTTATGCAGGAATTTGAGTGACTTTTTAATATTGTGGTAAGGTATTAAGTTGCTCTCTGCAGGTAATGCATCTTTTCCTTGCAGTGAAAGGTTGGTAGGCTTCTGCTCTCAGGAAAAGGAACTTTTCTGCAAATTTCATATCCTGCACAAGGGGAAGTTCTCATGCTAATTGTTAAAATTGGACCTCTTAATTAAGGGGCATTTTCAATAATTTTTGGAAAAGAGATCAAAAGAAGTTACTCTCTTTTTCTTTGTTCCTCTGGCCACTTGTTTTTGCTTTCATGTAAACCGCCAAGTTTGCTATTTTTCGCTATATCTATTCAGAAACAGAGAGGCTACCAGCCAATCACGCGCATCTTTTATTATTGTTTGTTTGGAAACATAGACATAGACCGCGGTCAAGACTTGAATCTGAGGCTCTCCACAACTCTCTGTTGTCCTTCTAGTACTCAGTCAGGTTTCATCGGCCAATTGTGCGCATCTGAGAGCGCATGCTGCTTTCAACTTAAAACAAATAGTTGAAATTATGAACTAGGCTATTAATTACATGCTGGAACAAGTTGTGTGTTTGTGTATCTCAAGTTACATTTTCTGTAGCACTAATTTCATAAGATACAAGATCAAGTTACAATCTCTCCATCTCTTCCTCTTGCTGCTCTCACAAGGAAAAAATACACCTGGTTTGGCCCACAACAGCTGTATAAGAAATAATTTTAAGATCATCTATGATAACAAGTACCACCCCAAAAAGTTACAGATTTGCAAGTCAAAAGAGCAGGGACACTCAAATAATTGAAAGAGTAGAAGTGAAGCATGAATCCATCATGATGCCCACTGCAAAGAGAGAAGCTCTCATGCCCCTTGATGATGTTGAGTTCAAGCCATACTCTTTTTTGCAACCTTGGCAAGCAATGCAGCAGCTGCTGCATCTCATCAATTCTGGTGCCCTGCACACCTCACAACTACCCACCACTCCAATTGAGAGAGACATATATACATATATAACAATCCCCTCTCCATTGTCTCCTCTCAACAAAAACAGAGCAAGCAACAAACAATAACCATGAGCAACATCTACATATTCGCAGTCCTCCTCCTCCTCTGCTGCTGGGCTGCGAAAACCGCAGCCCAGCCGGCCGCAGCCCCGTCCCCGCCGGGCCCAACAAACATCACGGCCATCCTCGAAAAAGCCGGCCAGTTCACCACACTGATCAGGCTCCTAAAGACCACCCAGGTCGCAGACCAAATCAACCAGCAGCTCAACAACTCCGTCTCCGGCCTGACAATCTTCGCCCCGACCGACAACGCCTTCTCCGGCCTGCCAGCGGGCACACTCAACTCCCTCACCGACCAACAAAAAGTCGCGCTGATCCAGTTCCACATCCTGCCCAATGCAGTCACAATGCCTCAGTTCCAGACAGTCAGCAATCCGTTGAGAACGCAGGCTGGCGACACCACCAACGGGCAGTTCCCGTTGAATGTAACGACTTCGGGGAACAGTGTGAATATATCCACGGGGATTGTGAACACAACTGTGTCGAACACGTTGTATACTGATGGCCAGCTTGTCGTTTATACGGTGGATAAGGTTCTGTTGCCGCTGGAGATTTTCAGGCCGTCAGTGGCGCCTGCCCCTGCGCCGGCCAACGGTAAGAAAAAGAAGTCTGCTGTGGCGGCGGATGGGCCTTCGTCGAGCCCGGGGAAGGATAGTGAGGATGCGTCGCCTGCGGTCAGTTTGAAATCTGGAAGGGTGATTGTGTTGGTGATTACTACTTGTTTGAGCCTCTTTTTGTGGAACCTCTGATGACTGGTTGTTACTGTTTTGCGTCATTTGATGAGAGGGGATGTGAAGGCTTGCATTTTTTTTTCTTTTTTCTTTTTTCTTTTTCTTTTGAAGTGTCCTTCTGTTTTTCTATTTTTTGATTGCTACTTCAGATTTTGGATTGTTGCTTAATTTTAATTCATATATGTATGCACCTGAAAATAAAGATGAGAGATACATCAAGCTTTTTCACAAAGAGAGTACAGATTTTGGTATGCTGACAGCAAGATTCAGTTTTTAATTTAAATTGAAGAAAACAGGTTTCAGTTACCCATGAAAGATACATGTAGACTATGTTGCATTCAGAAATTAATCATGATATGGAGTCATATATATATTCAATAATTCAAGGGTAGTTATTAACAACTGAACCTATAAATGAAAACTGACATATAACTATCCAATTCTAGAATCTGATCTGATGCACTTCGAATGTATTAATCAGCATTTTGATTGTGAGATAGATATAAAGTATTCGGACTCATACGTACATATTATATGAGTATCTGATACACCGGATTCTTACATATAGTTGGTCAATATCCATAATGAATGCCAGTATTCTTTATGTAGCCTTGCATTGCATGCTTGAGGTGCATTTCCCATCGTTGCTGAATTAGAAACATGCCATCTAATATTTGCCATGATACACTAGGATCTAGATGTCATTCCTTGTATCTTTGCTTGGATGCATCTTTCATCACTGCCGTAACTTGCATTTTGAAGGAAGAGGGCAGAAAGAGGGGCTAAAATATGATCATCTTCTTTCCCATAAAAAAGGATTCGGTGTGCAGCACTTTCTCCGTCAAAAACATGAGGAAATTTTTCTACCAACTTTCACTATAACACGTCTCAATTCAGAGAAACTATGCACAAGAAAGGAGTTTGCTACATGTATTTCCTTTAAGTCCTTCGGAAAGTATAGGAAAATCTACATTATTGATCGTACAGTAAGCGCTCATGTTACCTTCAGTGTCCATCACAATCCGGACTAAAAAAGAGTCGAAAAGAAAGGAAATGATGAGATTTGTTTCAAGGATTTACATGAAACTCTAATAAACAAACACAGCCATCCAGTTTCATTAAAGAGAATACTTGTCCCTCCCATTAACTTCACAGTTCTAATATGCAAATCGTTTTTTTGAGTAAAAGGTGGGGAAAATCTACCCAGTTTCATGAAAGAGGCGATAATGAAACGTCACAAAAACAAGTACAGATAACATTGTAGAAGAAAAACAAATACTCATCACAGCTAAACATTCCCAACAAAATACAGAAGGTCTATGGCTGCAGTAGGCGAGTGCCTCGGTCCGACTACGAACACATAAACTGGGGATCGTCCTCAAGTAGCTGCATGGCCCTGTCCTCATGGAAACAACGGTTCGGAGTGAAGCTCTCTCTTGCTCTCCAGAGTCTTTGTCCAAACAGAAACAAGTGTAAGAACCTGAGTAATGAGCTGGGCATGGTCTAAACTCGGTGGTGGTAGATACCGTGATATCCCAAGACTCAAGAGACCTTTTATTAATTTGTCCCTTACGCCAGAGGTCCGACAACTGGGAAGACAATGTATCAATGTCCCATATTTCCGTTTCTCAAACGGCAGTAAAAAATGGTGCTCTGTGGACTCCATAGACACTTGACATCTAATACACGCGTCGTCTATGGGAATGTGTCGCTCGACAAGGTTCTCCCCTGGAAAAACACCGCATCCATGAGCAACTAACCAGAGGAAGGTCCTGAATTTTGATGGCGATAGCGTCTTCCAAATCACTTGGTACCCACAATCCTACACCCTCCATTGTTAAGTACTTTCGTAAGCAGAGGAGACTGAGAGTTCGCTTGCCCATCCCATCACCGCCTCCTGGTGTCTAGCTGTTCACAGACTTGGAGGCCCGAGTTCTCGAGTTCTCAAGGAGGAAAATGAGCTCCGTTATTTCGATACTCAAAAGTATCCCCAGCGTGTTGTTTGAGCTTCAACCTCCAATGCGCCCCTACACAAGTCGTCAACAAACACCGGCGTTCTCAGCCTCTACCACCTCCAAGAGGTTTGGGAAAAGATGGCACAATGGATGCTCGGAGCACCAAGTGTCAAATCACAGAACCTCGTGTTCTTGTCGTTCCCTAAGGAGCACACTGTGTCGGAAGGAGAGATGCCTTTCCAAACATATGACCCCTTACAAAAATCTCAACGAACCCCCAAAAATTTCACACTCGGTTGCCGCCTATAGGCCTAAACTAAAGACGTCCAATTAGCAGGCATTTGGGCACGCAACTTCCATCACGACTTGCAAAGAAATGCCCGATCCACACCCTTGGAGCTCCAAACTACTACTGTTTTTTTTTTTTTTTAATAGAAAAAACGGTGAGCCAGCGAGGCCCCCCTTGCTTCATTAAAAAAAATTAATGAAACAATCCCAAGCAAATACAAAAACCTACAACCCCTCAGAAGTATAGAAAATTACGCACACATGTAGGTGCCTGAAGATAGCATAGAAATTAAAATACAAAGAAAAGAAAAACTCCCACTTCACGCTTCCCTTCGGACCCTACGTCTGCCCTAACTGAATCATTCGCTGACGCATCCTCTGGTGTCACTCTGACCCGTCTCAACTCAACCTCTCCGCAATCTCACTCTATGCTGCTGCCACATTTCCTCAAATACTAACTCAGAAGCTGCAAATAATCTCGTCGGCGCAACTCGTCAATTAAAAGCAATCTAAACTCCTCCTGCCGATCTACATCCAGACATTCAATACCTGAGTCAACTCTTCATCAAGTGGTCTAGCTGAAAGCACAACTCCCTTAAGGAACTCTTCATAAAGAGGCCCAGTCGAAGGCACAACTCTCTTAAGTACTTCTACAAAAAGATGCCTAGCTGAAGGCCCATCTTCACTGATAAATTATCCATTGGGGCCGTTTGTTTCGCTTCGCGTAAAACTCCGTAATTCGTAAATGACTTACTACCCAGTTACAATTACGGCGTTTGTTTAGACCGTAATTCGTAAAAGACTTACGTAACTCAACTAACACTCACTTGTAACCCAGTTACCACTCACTTACAGCTCAGTTACAGTTAATTTTGTGGTCATACAAATTTGTATTATTTTTTTATATTAATATTAAAATTTTTAATATTTAACTTTTTTAATATTTATTTGCAGTATTAAAACTTTTAAAATCACCAAATAGTTAATTTTGTGGTCAACTTTTTCACTTACGACTTATACATTACGACAACCAAACACCGTAAAGTACAATACACTTTCTCACTTTACAATTTTATATTACCAACCAAACACCGTAAAATTTACATACATGTAACTCATTTACAATTGTAAAAGACTTTATCAATTACAACTACGAATTACGGCCAGTTACGACAACCAAACAGACCCAGAGCAGCTTCGCCACTCGTAGAAGGCCCTACAGAACCCTTACCCTTGAAGTCCGACCCATTCAAAAAATTTCCCTCTTTAATTAGAGGCCCAATACCTCTGGATTCCATCCCACTCAAAAAGAGCCCATCAAAAGATTGTCTCACTCTCAAAGGATCCATCCCAGAAAAAGGGTCGGGTTCGCAACCGGATCCCCATTCCCACCCGATTCCTCTACGACTGCGACAGTGGCAAGCTTCAAATTCAAATTCAAACTGCCTGCATCGAAATCTCCTCCTCCTCAGACTGTTGCCATCACCTATCTCGTCAAACGACGTGTCGTTTGTGACAACTCTGTTGCCTGAGCCCTGCGGTCGAAAAATGGAGTTTTTGTTCTCTGTCACATGCTCCGGCGAGATCTTCTCTTCCGGCATTGTCTGCACGACATCACGACGCCCCTCTATCCCCGCTATCTCACCTTCCTCATCTATCAGCGCTTGGTCCAATGCAACCTCGACAAGAAAAACAATCTCAGACCCTCCCGCTTCCACTCTGGTGACCTCAAGGATGAACGTCTGCTCCGGCACCCCCGTGGCGGAGGACACAAACTCAGCCACCTCTGCCCCACCTTCAGCGAGGTCTTTGCTCACCATCGCCCCCTTCTGACACCCTCCGCGAAGCTCGCCTCCTGTGTGACCTCTAGCTTCGCCGAGTGGTTCTCCGCCGAAGACCCTACCTCTAACCGGAGAAAAAGCCTTCTACCTTGTGCCATGCCCAAAAACCATCTCCTTGGTTAGACGAATCCTCACAACCATGTCGCTGCTCCGGTCACTGGGATTGCCCTGCCCACCTAGAGCGCCTCTTCCTCCTCTAGAAGTTTAAAAAGTTGCCGTCGTGCCAGGGGACCTATCGCAAGGAAGTGGGAAAAGTAAGGAAATAGAGAGGTATAATTGCCCACTTTCCCATCTATTCAAACACCGAAAAAGGAAATAAGAAAACTCTTTTTTTCTTTTTTCTTTTCCTTTTTACACAATCACTTCCTCACTTTTAGGGTATTACAGTTAATTTTGTGATCATGTAAATCTCATTTGTAATAAGTTGCAGCTCAAAACAGTTAATTTTGTGGTCATGTAAATCTCATTTGTAATAAGTTCAGCTCAAAACAGTTAATTTTGTGGTCATATAAATCTCACTTGCATTCTAGTTACAATCTAATTTTTATTTTTTTAATTAATTTTTATTTTAATATTATTTTGCGGTCAACTTTGTGGTTAAGTTTTTCACTTTCACTTTCATATTACCATCCAAACACCGGGAAAGATAACATTTTCAAACCACACTTCCCAACAACATTCAAATATTAGAAAACTCACTAACCAATTTCTAAGTTTCAAAGGGAACTATTACTACTTCCTCAATTCCACCCCTAACCAAACAGCCTCCCTTATTGCCCTTCCAGCTTACTAATATGCAATTTGTTCCATCACGAGTAAGAGGTAGACTATCATGGATTTTTCACACACAAAATAAATGTTGCCGCCCACCTTCCTCTGAAAATATATCCATATAGATACCAATACATGCTCTGTTCTTGAATCAGCTACAACATCCAATAATACTTCAGCCATATTTTCTGAATTTTACCTCATATTCTCAAATAACTTGCCATTAATTTCTCCGGCACTAGCCCAATATATCTATAATGAACTCATATATCTCCCAAACGTTGATTTCCATACAATTCATCAACTTGCTGTATATAGATAACAAAAAAAAAAACTACTTTACTTAATTTACACAAGTCATACCAATGTACGGTTCAAGAAACCACAAGAAACAAAGCTTGCTTAAATTTACACACAAGACGAACACATAATTAATTAGCTCATGAGAGGATTATTCGAAGGCTGCAAGGCACAAATCCTAACCTCATACTTCTTGCATTTGTTCCCTGCACTCTCCTCATAAGCAACGCCAATGAACCCGCCGCACTTTCGGCAGTTCAGCCTAGTCCGCCGCCCGAAAAGCCTGAAAAAATGGTTCGAACCAGCGAAACATGGAACGCAACCGATCTCATCGGTCTCAGAGAACCTGCTCTCATCTATGGCAATGAAGGACACGATCCCTCTCCTGATCGCCTTCCCGTACTTGGAGTCGATGTTGCTCGTGTTCCGATTCGAGGAGTGGAGATTGAGCTCATAACCACAAGAGCTTCAGCTTCACATTACAAGAGACTTAAACATATTTAGTAGCAAAAATAAGCATAGAACAAGTGCGCAATGAGAGAGAGAGAGAGAGAGAGAGAGAGAGAGAGAGAGAGAGAGAGAGAGAGAGAGAGAGAGAGATGAACCTGTAAGTGACATCTCTTTTGGATGAAAAGCGATCGAGAGCTGCCAGAGAGAGAGATGAACCTGTAAGTGACATCTCTTTTGGATGAAAAGCGATCGAGAGCTGCCATTTTCGGTGGGCTTTAGAGATTATTTGAGTGAATTTTACAGGAATGAATCAAATTGAAAGAATGCACGAGATCTGGCAATTTATGGAGAACAAGGAAACGAGAGAAGTGCAGCGGGAGGAACGTGTGTCGACCGACCATTTGAGTGACTGTGAGCTGGTGGAAGGTTCGGTCAACAGGTCTCCATGTGGGTGTGCACCAGTGGATGAATGACACCTGTCCGTTGCAACAGGAGGAAAGAAACGAGAAACGAAGAGCACGTGTCAGTTTTAATGGCCGCCGGCCGCCGACCCGGCGGCGGCCCATGAACCCATCTTGTCCGGTTTTTTTATAGTACTAGAGAGTCTAGTCAACAATTCTTCATCGATAATTCTTGACCAAGTTTCTATAAATTTTCTTGAATTATTGGTTCATTTTCTTCTTTTCATTCTGCAAGGTTGGAGTTTCAGTGGTCATATCTCTCTCCATGATCAGCGATGATCACTTGACTCGACGTGGTCGACGAGAATCTGTAGCCGATCATCGTCATAGTCGGGATCAAAGTCACAGTTAGAGAAAGGGGAAGGGAGGAGAGAGAAGCAAGTTTGCGGGGGCTGTTTGGCTAGGGGTGGAAGTGAGGATGTGAAGAAGTAGTAATAGTTCCCTTTGAAATTTGAGAATTGGTTAGTGAGTTCTCCTGTGTTTGAATGTTGTTAGAAAGTGTGCTTTGAAAAATGTTATGTCTTTTCTGATGCTTGGATGGTAATGTGAAAGTAAAAGTGGAAAAATTGGTCACAAAGTTGATCACAAAATAATATTAAAATAAAAATTAATTAAGAAAAACAAAAATTAAATTGTAATTAGAACGCAAGTGAGATTTACATCACCACTGTTTTGAGTTACAACTTATCACAAATGAGATTTACATGACCACAAAATTAACTGTAGCACCTGGAAATGAGAAAGTAATTGTGAAAAAGAGAAAAGAGAAAAGGAAAAGGAGTTTTCTCATTTTCCTTTTTCTGATGTTTGGATAAATTGAACAATGAGCAATTATACTTTCTCATTTCCTTACTTCTGCTTGCAACCAAATACTCCTGTGTTGAAAAAAAAAAAAGTGGTAAGAAGACAAGTGAGATTTAGGAAGAGAAATTAGAAGTTAGAATGTAACATTGCCTTTAAAATATTAAAAACATGGTATACTTTGAAGACAACGAAAAGGTCTAGAAAGTAATTTTTTAATATTAAATATCTGAAAGTTAATTTTTATATAACAAAAATTAGAAGGTATATGTCTAACTAATTGTATTTTAAAAATAAGATAGCAGCTGTAACTTAAATTAGACATCCATAACCTAATTTTGCCTCCTTACCATTAATCAGTCCATGATGATATCTTTCTAGTTTTATCCTAAGTATATTTTAATATTAAAATTGGTAACGCCATTACCGACTTCAATGAAATTACCCAAAAGTCCTCGATCAAGTTTCTAAACCCCCGCCCCTCATTAAACGTCAAAAGAGTACTTCTGAATCAAAATTAAAGTGAATATCCCTAAACTGATTTCTTCCCCAAATTCCTTATTATTACCGAGTGCAAATCCACAGAATTGAAGGAGAAGAATGTTAATGTGAGTTCATTGGAGTGTGATTTAAGAGGATTGAGAGATGGAGAGAAGCTAATGGCGTCTGGCGCGCTAGGGAGGAAGAAGAAGCTGTTGTTGGGGCCGTTGCTGGTTAACATGAGATTCGAACAAAAATTGAAGGTGAGTCCATCTACTGAAAGATCTGAGTTTTATTATTTCTCAATTGAGAACTTTTACCCTAAATTTAAGATTTTTTTTTTTAGGTTTTTAATTGTTTCATTGTTGAAGAAGATGATGAAGATATGGTCACAAAAATCAGCCGAACTAAAATTAAATGAAGTTCGTAATTAGGGTTTTAATATTGACAAGAGTATAATGGAATAGTTTGGAGTTATATCTCTCTCTTTGATTTAAGAAACTTGTGTTACGATTCTCATTGGTGAAAGAGGGAAGGAAGAGATCTTGAGTTTCACGGTGTGGAGTAATTTGGGGGGGGGGGGGGGGGGGGGGGGGGACTCACATGTGATCAAGACAGCAGAAATGAGCTTTAACGGTGATTTAAAACCACTGTTAAAAAGTAACAACGGCGATTTTTGAATCGCCGTCTATCGGGCGATGTTGTAAGCTAGGAGGCAACGACGACGATTTTAAATTGCCGTGAAAATGTCTCATTTTTATTCTAAAAAATATAATTTTAACGCGATCCCCTCTGTCCTCCTCCTCCACTCTCGTCGGTGATCCCCTCGTCCTCTTTGTGATCCCTAGTCCTCCACTTCTATCATGCCTGACGACCCTCTAGTGATCCTAATTGTAGATAGATCTAAATCAGATCAAACAAATATCATAATTATCCGCAAAATTTGAATTCATTAAACAAGTTATAAACTCATCTTGATGAATGAGGGGAGGTAGATGAACTCGTCTTGATGATTTATCGCCTTACACAGAGTCATTACGATGATCAACCTGCACGGTCAGATTATCGTGGGGGTTGGAAGGGGGCGGGGAGTCTCCCGACCAAAATTTCTTTGAGAAGTTCTCTTACAGATCCTGAAGCGAGGGCGAAGCAGAGAGAGATCGCCTTGATGAGCTCGTCTAGTAATCGGACTCGCCTTGATGAACGAGGGGAGAGAGAGATCGAACTCACCTTGACGAACGAGATTGAGGGGAGAGAGCGATGATCTGAAAGCAGAACACAAAGAGTCCAACAGTGTTGAGCGTTGGATTGCTGACTTGGCTGATCAAAATCGATTTCAAAATGCCTTCAATGGTGGTTCTTCTGACAAACCGTCGTGAAAGATCAAAACACAAAATTCATCAAATTTAAAAAGTGCCGCCGACTTTTAAGTTTTTACGATGATTCTAACAGAATCACCGTAAACATATTTTTGGGTGCCTTAAATTCATTAGAGAAGAAATTAGGTTACTTAAGATGAAAGAATTACAAACTTTAGTGATCAAGAACGGACATGCACGAGGAGTTGCGCATAGGATAAGTCGGCCAATTGTTCAGTCATGTCGACTAATGGTTCAGTCAAGTCGACTTATGACACATGTTCATCGACTTATGACTTGCATTATAGTCGACTAGAATGCAACAGAGAGTAGGGATCTCAGATTAGTCGACTAATATATTGATCAGTCAACTAATGAGCAGATTGGTCAACTTATTTGTCAAGATAGTCGACTAATCAGATGGTTCTGGCAGTTTTATTTTCGGGTTCTGATTCTAGTTTTGAGTTGAATTCGAGTTT
>JAVJIF010017567.1:0-53064 GCA_038442645.1 Agave tequilana
CTACATTGCTGATTTCTCAAATTTCATTTTCCTTAAAGTTTTCAGTGCTTTCTTTCATGTATCCTTCTGTTCTCTTTGTAGATTGGAAGACCAGTGGTCTTCGGCCTAGCTGCAGAAGAAGGAGAGCAAGGAGTAAGAAAAGTGATTGAAATGCTCAAGGATGAGCTTGAACTCACTATGACCCTTACTGGCTGCCCTACTCTCAAGGATATCAGCAGGAGCCATGTCCGAACTCCCAGTGATCGGCTGAGATCCTTAATGTAACTGATATTAGAGAAATATTTCAAAGGTAAGTGATTAATAATGCTCTCGCAGCCCTCGTGTCTCTTGGCAGTAGAATGGAGTGCTGGCAATAATGACTTTTGTCAGACAATTTGCTGGTTTCAGAAACAAATGTGCGAGTGTTTTTGATCTTTGATGAGATTATATTTGAACTTGACCAGTTGTTGAAGCAAGAATTGTCAAACACTTGTTATTTTTCAGACGTCAGAGTGGTGTATTATTGGAGAATAGTCTCTATTTGACTGAATTAGCAGGATTGAGAGCTTCGTCTCTGATTCCTTTAGAATGCATTTGGATTAAGCAAAATAGTACACAGTTTTTTCCTCAAAAAAAAATTAAGTATGCAGTCTTCTTCTTCTTTCTCTCTTCCCTTCAAAAAATAAAGTTGAGAGCTTCCTTTCCTCAAAAGAAATTAATGTTTTTTTTTGATGGAGGGCCGTAGCCTTTTTTATTAGATGAAGCACTGGTTACATGAAGTGATACAAAGCTCATCTATCAAATGAGAAGGCAAGGAAACATACAACCAATTGCCCTAGAGATGGGAATTCGAACATCTGCGACCAATTTTGTGAGCTGCTCCGTTACTCGACCTCTGACCAAACTCCAGACGCACTCTCCCATGAGCCCGGAGTAGACTGCGACACTCGTGCATGACATATACAGCTCGCCAGGGTGGAGTAGAATCCATTCTTGATCCAATGCACTAGGCATTTGACATCACCAGCAACAATGCACCTCGGGCTATTTTTCTTTCTGTTGCAAGCTTCAAGCCGAGGAGGATGGATTCGGCCTCTGCTAATTCTGGTTCTGTGGTGTTGATCCGCGCGGCTGCGACTTTGCAGCACCCGGCTGGTCGAGTCTCTGCAAAAGGCTGCCGAACAAACCGAGATTTGTCCGACGACGCTTTCAACGACGTTAATCTTTGTTGCATTCGAACACCATGGTTGTTGAGCTGAGGCATCGGTATTTGACTCGCGCATTTCGCCGAACACCTTCTGTGCATTGCATAGCCGAAGCTGCCACGGACTTCACGGACTCCACCGAGAATGGCATCTGTTCAAATACCCATTTACATCTACCTTTCAACACAAACCACAATAAATTGGATCCTTGTGCAAAGATCTCAAGGCAATCACCACCCAAATTTAACCACCTCTCAGTTACTGACCTGATGTATCGTTTAGGCATAAATTGGTCATAATTGGCATCTCCACATAAAATGAAGCAGCCAAGGTTGAATTTCATTCCTTGCCCAAAGCTTCTTAAAAATGGCTGAACTCACTGGCGTTTCGACTGAAAATATTCCATTCTTCTCAAGTATCCAAATCAGCCCAAAATTATCGATTGGGGTATTAGGAATTGCATTAGCAATTTCACTTGCAAATACACTACTTCCCTGATAAGCCTCCCATCCCACTTGTTATTGTTCAGCGTGGCGATTAATATTGATTAACTGTTTCTAAGTTTGCCGGAGTTTCATCTGTTTTTTGGACAGAGGCCAAGGCTGCTGCCAGATCCAACGACGGTCTTCGAATATCCGAATGCTTCTCCCATTCACAACCAACCAAGCCGTGATCATCAAGGCCGCCTAATGCCTTTGGTGCGTGTTTGGATTCATGAAAGTGAAAGAAAGATGAGGAGCCAAGTGAAAAATGTGAAAATATAATGAGAAATTGAGATCTGTGAGAATAAATTTTTCAGTGGTTAATTGTAATTTAAAAGTGTAAGGGAAAAAATATATAATATTTTTTTGGTGTTTGGTTAGTAATATAGATGTGAAAGTGAAAAAGTTGTTCATAAAATTGATCATAAAATAATATAAATTAAATATTATTTTTGAGGTGATGTTTTTGAATTATAATTAGACTGCAAAAGAGTTTTTTTCCAATCATTCAATGTACCGAGCATCTTCTCAATGAGGTACTTGTTAATGTTTAAGATAAAGCAAAAGATGTGTAAAATAACTCACATTTCTTAAAAACAAGCAAAAAAAAAAAAAAAAATTGTATACATTTCTATTTTTTATGCACATGCTAAAAAACAAGTTGGATTAATCTAAAAAAGTGTCAATAAAGTTTACATCCATGATAGACAGGTTGAGATTAGGCATGCATGATTCATGAAAAGTTTCATTGTTTTGTGTGTTTGACATTGTTTACGCTTATAAATAAGTTCTTTAAAAAAAAAAGTAATACAGATAGGCTTCTAAGAAGGAAAAAAGAATTCCTGTACAAATGTGATACTTAATTTAAACTTTTTAGGGGTCTGTGAATAAAGATAAATATTAGAAATGTATTTTTTTTCGATATCTCATAAATTATAGTAAAGACTTGAACCTAAAACTCTTCACAATCGATTCTCACGCTTTTATTGATTAGTCATACTTCACGGGAAGGGATATTGCCACTCCCAAAAAGTGATGAAGGCACCACAAAATACTATAAGTCTGCCAACATATTTTTGGACACAACTACTCTTGTGAAAAGTTTAAAATACCCTTTTCTCTTCAGCTTTCTCCTTCTTCCTTCTCTGGTGAACGACGGCGCTCCCTTCTCCCCGCCACTCGCCCTCCTTCCCCACTCCCTGCCACCCCACCTCCCTCGACTTCCCAGTCGCACACCCTGTTGTACCCCTCCTCGCCCGCCTCCCCTCTCTCCTCGCCCGCTCCCTCTCTGCCTCCCTCCTGATCTCCTTCCCCTCCGAATTCCAACCGAACAGAGAACTCTCTGTTCGGCGACGTCCGACCGAACAGAGGGGGGAGGAAGATCATGAGGTGGAGGCATGGAGGGATGGGGAGGGTAGGCGAGGAGGGAGGGGAGGCAAGCAAGGGGGACGACAGGGAGGGGGATGATGGGGGCATGCGACGGGGGAGGTGGTCGGGGAAGGAGGAGGAGGGGAGGCGGGCGTGCGGCGGGGGGAGGAGGCAGGGGGTAGGGAGGGCTAGCGAGCAAGGGGAAGGGAGGGAGGTCGGCGGTCGCCAGTCGCCGAGGGGTCAGGAGGGGGACCAGAGAGGAGGAGGATATTTTTGCTATTTTTGAAAATGCCTTTATCAAAATCATGAATGCCTCAATATAAGAGATGTCTTTCTCATCTTTGTGGGTGGCAATATCCGCTCCTATACTTCACTAGTAAAAATTTGATTGTTAGTGAGAGTTTGCGTGACAATGAACACGAGGAGAATAAATTTTATATAAAGAAGAAGAAAACAGTAAGTTAGAAGTCAAATCGAGTTCAGTCACGAAAATTGTTGCGAAATTGATATGTTCTGATACCAATTGTTGCGAAATTGATATACTCTGATACAAATTATTGTGACTCCTAGGATCGACATTAGCGAAACTTGACAAAATGAATAGTACTTGCAAAAGAAAAGCTTGATGTAAAGCAAATTAGTAATACCTAAATAAAAGAGTAATAAAGAAAGAACACAAGGATTTAATGTAACGCCCCGATCCCGTGGGTACGGAGACGTTACTGCAACGTATATACGTAGGTCAGAAATATCCTCACGTATATACGCTAAGCATCAGTACTGGCAAGAATCAGAGTACGGAAGTAAGTGGTGCATTATACATTCCAACACATGAGTACAATTACAGAGTT
This sequence comes from Agave tequilana, assembly GCA_038442645.1. NCBI lineage: Eukaryota > Viridiplantae > Streptophyta > Magnoliopsida > Asparagales > Asparagaceae > Agave > Agave tequilana. Next base: position 3,886 of record JAVJIF010017567.1, read on the forward strand.
ATCACCAGAGGTGATCCAATATTACATGAATATTACATCACTGATATGCGCAATTGCGAGATTACAAGGAGATGTACAAGTATGAACAGTACAAATGGAGGCTCCGAGTCATAACAGGGAAACTCTAGAGCCGAACAAGGGGGTCTGGAAGGATGGAGTTCTGAACGGTCTGCTGAAGATCCACGCTACCGCTGCACCACTCTGATCAGCAACTGGGAGAATCCACACGCTCCAAGCTCCATGACCTGGACATGAGGATCCAGGGGAGTCAGATGAAACTCCCCAGGCGAGTGGTAGGCAAAAGCCAAGTGGCGAGCAAGGATAGGCACATGTGTAACGATAAAACCGAATCATAGTTATGCATTGAAAACCGTGTCGTGAACAAGAGCATGTATAAGCAGGTGTGAACAGGTATAACATGATAATCATAAAACTGAAATTCTGTTATAAAACCCGATGAAAGCATTTGTGGCAAATCACACAATGGTCATAACAGGAGTGCATAGCAGGCATAATGGGAGTCACAACAGGAATACATAGCTGGAATCATAACAGGGATAACAAGAGTCATAACAGGCGTCACTCGATATCTCCTAAACTAATATAAAACCGATAAAACTGAGTAAAGCCGATTACGAGCAAAACCAATCGTAAACACTTAGGTTAGGCTCCATGAGACTAGTACATCGAAGGAATAATCCAAACAAGGAAACCCTCATCTATATACCTTTATCTCATGTCACCGTAATCCAAGCGCATACAATCCGAGTTACAAAACAACACAACAGATTCACATAGCTTATTATTATTATTATTGGGGCCGCCTAAGTTCCAAGCTTCAGTATGTGTCCCATTCCACATACTTCCACTCACAACTTATATAGCCAGTTATTTGGAAACTGATAAAGTGCGATGAATCATGTTCCGGATGGGCCCCGTACATGCCCGGGACGACGGTTCAGGAGTATCCGGTGCTGAGCCGGAACGTACCGCTAGGTACCGGGACTTATGGACGCCCGAACAGGAATAGAGTATCGCAGATCCCATAGAAATAGGCCTAGGGCGTGTGCATACCCGGCAAGAATAGACAGGAGTAGGGGTGCCAGTACACCCCACGGAATCCCTGGTGGCCGCCAGGTGATCCCTCAAGAATGTGGCCACGCGCGGCTCGATAAGACCACCATAAACATGATTAATCAGGGCCCATCAGTTTCCCCCAAACCAGGTGCAAGTTGTATTATTATAATTTATCAAGCAAGTATCAATTCACGGGAATAACAGGAGCAGGACATGATCAGGAGTTCAGGAGTACAGGTCACGGTATAGAATTCAGGATAACAGGTCAGGTACAGGCAGGAGATGGCCCTACAGATTCAAGAGGTGGCCCCCACAGATTCAAGAGGTGGCCCCCACCATATGTGTGGTGTGGCACTTTGTTCCATGTGGCACTTGTTCTGAGGGGAATGGATTCTAGAGGTGGCCCCCGCGGATTCAAGAGGTGGCCCCCACCACGTGTGTGATGTGGCACTTTGTTCCGTGTGGCACTTAGTTCCATTCAAGATCAGGATCCGCTGCATGTTAGCACGATATAAGAGATACAGGAATCAGGTGATAAGTCAAGCCATAACTAGAGACAGGTAGTATAACATGAATCAGGGTCAAGTAGTAGCAAGTCAGGTGTCAGGTGTACAACTAGGTGTTAACATATCGGGCATGTACTTGTCAAGTGATAGAGTAATAGTTGAACACAATCAAAGAAAGTGTTAGTTCAAACAGCATAAATTGTAAATGGGAAAGTCAAGAGGAAGGCGAGAACACTCGCTTAACCAATAAAACAGTAAGGCAAGAGGATAGCGAGATCACTCGCCTAAATCATCAGAAATGCCGAAAGGTCCGAAATCCATGAAACTCGGGACGCGCCATAAGATATGATATAAATATGTAGAGAGAGAAAGTGAAGAGGAGAGAGAAAGAGAGAGAATATGTTCAGGGGGACGCGGGTTTTGAAAGTGAGACGCGGGGGTTCACAGACGCGGGAGTTAGCGTCGCGAGAATAACAGACACGGGAATCACAAACGCGGGAATAGCAGACGCGGGGTTCGCGTCGCAAGAATAGCAGATGCGGGAATCACAGACGCGGGGATCGCGTCGCGGAAAGTACCAGACGCGGGAATCACAGACGTGGGGATCACGTCGCGAAGGTGCCATAACGCGAGGCTCGGGGCCTGCGTTTAAGTCAGGGCATGAGAACGCGGACGCGAGGATAAACTCCGCGTCACGCCAACAAGGATAGAACACAGACGCGGGCACTTAGCTTCGCGTCGTGTCGACATGAGAAGGACGCAGACGCGAGTATGGCTCCGCGTTGCATCGATACTATAACGCGAAGGCCGCGTTCAAGGAATGGCCTAGACGCAGGAGATAAACTCCGCGTTTTAACCATCAACAGATAAAAAAAGGGAGACAGGAAAAGATGAAGACGCAAGGATGGCCCAACTCCAAATCCAAAACAGTAAATGGTGGAAGTGAAGATGGTGATGGAAAAGATGGTGGTGGTATTGTCGTTGCAATTGTCACCAAAAAGATTACCGGAATAATCGCGAACGATTACCGGAATAATCTACGGCGATATCGCCGACAAAGAAGAGCTCGGCCCCCAATCCAAAAGGAGGGTGCCGGCCCTAAAGCATTGCCTGACGAAAAAGAGCGCGGCCCCCAATCCAAAGGAGGTGGCCGGCCTTCAAGATGGTGGTGGGATGGTGATTTTGTGGAGAGGTTTTGATGATGGTGGTAGTTTTGGAGAAGGTGAAGAAGAAGGTGAAGTCTTTGGTGGAGTTGTTGGAGTTGTGGTGGTTTAAATGGAGATGGAGGAGGAAGAAGATGAAGGTAAGGAGTTGGAGGAGTTGTAGTAGTTGTTGTTGTGGTGGAGATGAAGGAGGAGTTGGTGGAGGTTAAGGTGTTGGTGAAGTGGTGAAGAGAAAAATGAAGTGGAATGGAGAAGGAAAGGTATTTATAGGAATTTGGATTTGTGAAGGTGATGCAAATAAATAAAAGAGAGGGGGTTTTTGTAAATTGGGGGAATTAGGTGGCTCTCTCTCTTGGCCACTTGGATGGTTATGATGATGAGAGGGGAGTGGGGATATCTTGGAAATGACATTTGGAAGAGAATTAAATGAAGAGAGAGAAGGGAGGATATTCACCATATAAGACAAAAGCAACTAAGTGAAGTCTTGCGTTTCCCTCACTCAAAACGCAGCACTCTCCTGCGTTTGGGCTGCATTGGCTAAACGCAGGGATTAGAGCCGCGTTTGGGGAAAGCCAAAAGCTGCGTTTCAAAGAGGAGAGAGAAAGTCATGATAATTGATGGGATTTGATCTGAAGTGCATTAAATGCGGAATGGGGAGGATCTTCACAATAAATGCAGAATTCCAGGTAGGTGAGATCCGCGTTTAAGGAAGGGGAGAGAAAATGAGAAAAAGACAAAGTGGAATACATGGGGCAATCTCCTCGGTAACTGGGAAAATACCAAAAGCTCCGGAAAGGCCCAAAAATAAAGTAGTTCGGAAAGTTTCCCAAAAATTCTCAAAAATCATAAATATTATAAAATGATTTTTGGTGAAATCAATTTTCAGGAATTCAATCTCATTTTCAAAATAAAAATCCAGAAGTCAATCGTCAATCTCGGTATACACCGGATTGGCCGGATTTTGATAACATTTGATAAATCTCAGAAAATGCATTTGGATAGAAAATATGATTTTAGAAGTAATGTCAAAAGGCACTTTTAGAAATTCCAAACTGTTTGTAAATTAAAAATCCGGGAATCGGTCAACGGTACTGGCCGACACCGGTTTTGAAGATTTTCAACCTAATTCCGGAAAATTCCAGAAAATCATATAAAATCCAGAATATTGGAAAATGATGTTTAAAACTGAAACCGGTCAAATCGGAATACCAGAATGTCCAAAACGAGCAATACTCTGGGGTCGGGCCTTCGGTTCAAACTAAGGTTGACTCCGAATCCACGAATCTAAATCCAAGACAAAACAATCATATAAGGAATTCATAATACAAAACAAATACAAGAAGTAAATCGAAAAAATACGATCGAAAAATCTGAATACGCCACTAAGTACGTATTCTGGGAGTGGGGTGTTACAATCCATCCACCTTACAAAAAATTGCGTCCTCGCAATTTTGATAAGGGGTAAATTGAACACAAAGGGGACAAGGATGGAAATTATACCAATTAAGACATGAAGCACTGTAGGTAGGGCCCTCAAGTTGACTGATCAATAACCAGAATATAGAAATCTTCTGCACTTCCGGCTGTATAAATCTCCGAACGAGGCCAAATAATACTGACTGATTACACAACTTTGCAATAGAATTTCCGCTGTACTGTATACTTAATGTCGCTCTGAGGATAAGCCAGAATACTGAAGATAAAGGAAACCTGATAATACTGAGCATAATAAAGAAGACCGATAATTGAGAATCCCGATTACCAGGCATCGATCACTCTGAAAGATATAGCCGAGAATAAAGAATAGCCGCAGAAAATCCCGAATACCATCTTCTGAAAGATAACCCGGTAGCAGATCCATTCTGAGAATACCCGAACTTTCATAGAGTTGGCCGAAGAGATCATATCATAGCTTCATCCAGAACCAGCCACTACCTCTCTAGTATATCCATATCTTAAGTTGGTATAAAGGCTTCGAAAAAATCAAAACCGGGAAAGATAGGAAGGATTAGGGATCAAAGGAAAGATGATCAAGAAAATAGATAACTCTGTACTTGTAGTTGGATTGTATAATCAGGACTCATGCATTCCAGTTGCAAATTTCTTTACCGTTAATTTGCCGTCTGGACGTACTGAGGAGGTGAGAGCCTAAGCTCTGATACCAACCTGTAACGCCCCGATCCCGTGGGTACGGAGACGTTACTGCAACGTATATACGTAGGTCAGAAATACCCTCACGTATATACGCTAAGCATCAGTACTGGCAAGAATCAGAGTACGGAAGTAAGTGGTGCATTATACATTCCAACACATGAGTACAATTACAGAGTTATCACCAGAGGTGATCCAATATTACATGAATATTACATCACTGATATGCGCAATTGCGAGATTACAAGGAGATGTACAAGTATGAACAGTACAAATGGAGGCTCCGAGTCATAACAGGGAAACTCTAGAGCCGAACAAGGGGGTCTGGAAGGATGGAGTTCTGAACGGTCTGCTGAAGATCCACGCTACCGCTGCGCCACTCTGATCAGTAACTGGGAGAATCCACACGCTCCAAGCTCCATGACCTGGACATGAGGATCCAGGGGAGTCAGATGAAACTCCCAGGCGAGTGGTAGGCAAAAGCCAAGTGGCGAGCAAGGATAGGCACATGTGTAACGATAAAACCGAATCATAGTTATGCATTGAAAACCGTGTCGTGAACAAGAGCATGTATAAGCAGGTGTGAACAGGTATAGCATGATAATCATAAAACTAAAATTCTGTTATAAAAACCGATGAAAGCATTTGTGGCAAATCACACAATGGTCATAACAGGAGTGCATAGCAGGCATAATGGGAGTCACAACAGGAATACATAGCTGGAATCATAACAGGGATAACAAGAGTCATAACAGGCGTCACTCGATATCTCCTAAACTAATATAAAACCGATAAAACTGAGTAAAGCCGATTACGAGCAAAACCAATCGTAAACACTTAGGTTAGGCTCCATGAGACTAGTACATCGAAGGAATAATCCAAACAAGGAAACCCTCATCTATATACCTTTATCTCATGTCACCGTAATCCAAGCGCATACAATCCGAGTTATAAAACAACACAACAGATTCACATAGCTTATTATTATTATTATTGGGGCCGCCTAAGTTCCAAGCTTCAGTATGTGTCCCATTCCACATACTTCCACTCACAACTTATATAGCCAGTTATTTGGAAACTGATAAAGTGCGATGAATCATGTTCCGGATGGGCCCCGTACATGCCCGGGACGACGGTTCAGGATTATCCGGTGCTGAGCCGGAACGTACCGCTAGGTACCGGGACTTATGGACGCCCGAACAGGAATAGAGTATCGCAGATCCCATAGAAATAGGCCTAGGGCGTGTGCATACCCGGCAAGAAATAGACAGGAGTAGGGGTGCCAGTACACCCCACGGAATCCCTGGTGGCCGCCAGGTGATCCCTCAAGAATGTGGCCACGCGCGGCTCGATAAGACCACCATAAACATGATTAATCAGGGCCCATCAGTTTCCCCCAAACAGGTGCAAGTTGTATTATTATAATTTATCAAGCAAGTATCAATTCACGGGAATAATAGGAGCAGGACATGATCAGGAGTTCAGGAGTACAGGTCACAGTATAGAATCAGGATAACAGGTCAGGTACAGGCAGGAGATGGCCCTACAGATTCAAGAGGTGGCCCCCACAGATTCAAGAGGTGGCCCCCACCATATGTGTGGTGTGGCACTTTGTTCCATGTGGCACTTTGTTCTGAGGGGAATGGATTCTAGAGGTGGCCCCCGCGGATTCAAGAGGTGGCCCCCACCACGTGTGTGATGTGGCACTTTGTTCCGTGTGGCACTTAGTTCCATTCAAGATCAGGATCCGCTGCATGTTAGCACGATATAAGAGATACAGGAATCAGGTGATAAGTCAAGCCATAACTAGAGACAGGTAGTATAACATGAATCAGGGTCAAGTAGTAGCAAGTCAGGTGTCAGGTGTACAACTAGTGTTAACATATCGGGCATGTACTTGTCAAGTGATAGAGTAATAGTTGAACACAATCAAAGAAAGTGTTAGTTCAAACAGCATAAATTGTAAATGGGAAAGTCAAGAGGAAGGCGAGAACACTCGCTTAACCAATAAAACAGTAAGGCAAGAGGATAGCGAGATCACTCGCCTAAATCATCAGAAATGCCGAAAGGTCCGAAATCCATGAAACTCGGGACGCGCCATAAGATATGATATAAATATGTAGAGAGAGAAAGTGAAGAGGAGAGAGAAAGAGAGAGAATATGTTCAGGGGGACGCGGGTTTTGAAAGTGAGACGCGGGGGTTCGCAGACGCGGGAGTTAGCGTCGTGAGAATAACAGACACGGGAATCACAAACGCGGGAATAGCAGACGCGGGGTTCGCGTCGCAAGAATAGCAGATGCGGGAATCACAGACGCGGGGATCGCGTCGCGGAAAGTACCAGACGCGGGAATCACAAACGTGGGGATCACGTCGCGAAGGTGCCATAACGCGAGGCTCGGGGCTGCGTTTAAGTCAGGGCATGAGAACGCGGACGCGAGGATAAACTCCGCGTCACGCCAACAAGGATAGAACACAGACGCGGGCACTTAGCTTCGCGTCGTGTCGACATGAGAAGGACGCAGACGCGAGTATGGCTCCGCGTTGCATCGATACTATAACGCGAAGGCCGCGTTCAAGGAATGGCCTAGACGCAGGAGATAAACTCCGCGTTTTAACCATCAACAGATAAAAAAAGGGAGACAGGAAAAGATGAAGACGCAAGGATGGCCCAACTCCAAATCCAAACCAGTAAATGGTGGAAGTGAAGATGGTGATGGAAAAGATGGTGGTGGTATTGTCGTTGCAATTGTCACCAAAAAGATTACCGGAATAATCGCGAACGATTACCGGAATAATCTAAGGCGATATCGCCGACAAAGAAGAGCTCGGCCCCAATCCAAAAGGAGGGTGCCGGCCCTAAAGCATTGCCTGACGAAAAAGAGCGCGGCCCCCAATCCAAAGGAGGTGGCCGGCCTTCAAGATGGTGGTGGGATGGTGATTTTGTGGAGAGGTTTTGATGATGGTGGTAGTTTTGGAGAAGGTGAAGAAGAAGGTGAAGTCTTTGGTGGAGTTGTTGGAGTTGTGGTGGTTTAAATGGAGATGGAGGAGGAAGAAGATGAAGGTAAGGAGTTGGAGGAGTTGTAGTAGTTGTTGTTGTGGTGGAGATGAAGGAGGAGTTGGTGGAGGTTAAGGTGTTGGTGAAGTGGTGAAGAGAAAAATGAAGTGGAATGGAGAAGGAAAGGTATTTATAGGAATTTGGATTTGTGAAGGTGATGCAAATAAATAAAAGAGAGGGGGTTTTTGTAAATTGGGGAATTAGGTGGCTCTCTCTCTCTTGGCCACTTGGCTGGTTATGATGATGAGAGGGGAGTGGGGATATCTTGGAAATGACATTTGGAAGAGAATTAAATGAAGAGAGAGAAGGGAGGATATTCACCATATAAGACAAAAGCAACTAAGGTGAAGTCTTGCGTTTCCCTCACTCAAAACGCAGCACTCTCCTGCGTTTGGGCTGCATTGGGCTAAACGCAGGGATTAGAGCTGCGTTTGGGGAAAGCCAAAGCTGCGTTTCAAAGAGGAGAGAGAGTCATGATAATTGATGGGATTTGATCTGAAGTGCATTAAATGCGGAATGGGGAGGATCTTCACAATAAATGCAGAATCCCAGGTAGGTGAGATCCGCGTTTAAAGAAGGGAAGAGAAAATGGGAAAAAGACAAAGTGGAATACATGGGGCAATCTCCTCGTAACTGGGAAAATACCAAAAGCTCCGGAAAGGCCCAAAAATAAAGTAGTTCGGAAAGTTTCCCAAAATTCTCAAAAATCATAAATATTATAAAATGATTTTTGGTGAAATCGGTTTTCAGGAATTCAATCTCATTTTCAAATAAAAATCCAGAAGTCAATCGTCAATCTCGGTATACAACGGATTGGCCGGATTTTGATAACATTTGATAAATCTCAGAAAATGCATTTGGATAGAAAATATGATTTTAAGAAGTAATATCAAAAGGCACTTTTAGAAATTCCAAACCGTTTGTAAATTAAAATCCGGGAATCGGTCAACGGTACTGGCCGACACCGGTTTTGAAGATTTTCAACCTAATTCCGGAAAATTCCAGAAAATCATATAAAATCCAGAATAGTGGAAAATGATGTTTAAAACTGAAACCGGTCAAATCGGAATACCAGAATGTCCAAACCGAGCAATACTCTGGGGTCGGGCCTTCGGTTCAAACTAAGGTTGACTCCGAATCCACGAATCTAAATCCAAGACAAAACAATCATATAAGGAATTCATAATACAAAACAAATACAAGAAGTAAATTGAAAAAATACGATCGAAAAATCTGAATACGCCACTAAGTACGTATTCTGGGAGCGGGGTGTTACAATCCATCCACCTTACAAAAAATTGCGTCCTCGCAATTTCGATAAGGGGTAAATTGAACACAAAGGGGACAAGGATGGAAATTATACCAATTAAGACATGAAAGCACTGTAGGTAGGGCCCTCAAGTTGACTGATCAATAACCAGAATATAGAAATCTTCTGCACTTCCGGCTGTATAAATCTCCGAACGAGGCCAAATAATACTGACTGATTACACAACTTTGCAATAGAATTTCAATCATCGGACGAAGAAGGTGAAGATAGTGGGTATGCCTCTTCGGCGACAGTTAGCTCAGTGCGAACAAACAGAGCATCAGTCAATATGGCTGATAACGTCAACGACGATCTTCGTCGGCGCCTGGAAGCTCAGGAGCAAACTTCCAAGACTCAGCAAGAGGCTCTGGACAATATTCAACAGATGCTCGCTCAACTCCTCAATAACCAGAATAACAATGATGCCGGGAGCAATCACGATGAGGAGGAACATTTCAGCAATGAGCAGCCAAAGACGGAGAAATCCAAAGAGGGTTCTTCCTTAGACGCCGAAGTCCTTAAGGGCCTCCAGACTCAAATCGCATCCCTAGCTCAGAGGGATGAATTAAAGAAGGTAGGGGCAGTCCGTCCTTATCCACTGGAGTGGGATTCGGTGACATATCCACCGAAGTTCAAACCGCCAACGCTGCATACCTATGATGGAAAGAGCTCGCCAAATCAGCACATCTACTATTTCCGTCTCAGACTGGTAATGTTATAAGCAATGATGCCATCATGGCTAGGCTGTTCATTGGCACCTTAAAGGGGGTGGCATTTGACTGGTTTCGCAGTCTCCCCTCGGGCTCTATCAACTCCTGGATCGACCTGGAAATTCGGTTCCTCTCTCGTTTCTATGAGGATGATACCGAAGTAACCATGGACAAGCTCCTCTCCACTGTGCAGAGGAAGGGCGAATCTGTCTGTGACTACATTGAACGGTTTCAGAAACTTATCCTTGATGTGCCCAGCAGGGATGCCATTACCTATGCTCTTACAGACATGCAGAGACAACTTCCTAGACCAAGTGGAAGTTCGCATGGGGGCTGTTAAAGCCCACACTTGGAAAGAATTGGTCGAACAAGCTGAGATAGCCGAGAAGTCGGCTAAAAAGTTCGAACCATCCGCTCCTAGAGGCAAGTGGGGGATGAACAACAAAGGGCGTGGTGACCTACTGCAATCTTCTCAAGCTAAAGGCAAAGAGACTATGTCTGTGGAATTATCCGGAGATGTGCAGTCAAAAGCCAAGAAGAGCGGCTTCAACAATCAGGAACCCAAGTTCCCTCCGAAGCAGTACTCCTTCAAAGACGATCAGGTGGTCACCATATTCCATCTGCTCCACAAAGGGAACAAAATTAAGCTGCCAGATGCTCGGCGTCCCAATGAGATAGGGCGCACAAATGACCCTAAATACTGCCTCTACCATAGGATGATTCACCATCCTACTGACAAGTGTTATGTCCTCAAGGATAGAATACAAGCCCTGGTCGATGCCGGGGTTCTGACATTGAAGACGGAACAGAAAAAAGTCACTGCCAATGTGGTGACTCTTGAGTTCGGCAAAGCTCCGAAGGTCACAGTTCCTGACGGGACTTATTCCGTCCCTGCGCCACGGTTGGAAGTCAAGCATCTTCCAGCTACAGTTCAAAACAATAAGGGTCTTGTTCCCTTAACATTGGAGACAGGAGAAGTCACGTGGATACATCCAGACCTCGTCCAAGACGTACAGCGGGATCCAAAGCAGCCCAACTCAAAGGGTAAGTCTTGCAATGTCATCTCCATCCTGCGAGACGACGGCAATCTTACATCGGCTTCCCTCAGTGATTCCGAAGGAGAAAAGCATGCTTGCGCAGCACAAGCCGACGCGCCTCAACAGACGGGCACCCGATCCGGAAATCATACTTGAGGCAGTATGAAAAGCCTACTGACGAGACACAACAGCAAACGACGTCAGTACAAATACCAGCATCCACTCCAATCCCAACCAAGGGAAAAGAGAGGCCTAAGGAGGTACGATTCGACCACGTGTTGAAGAAACCACCAGGCCAAGGGTTTGATACGCCCTTTCGCTTTGACATATTGGCTCAGCTGGCCAATATCCCAGCTTGTATCACTATACACGAGCTCCTTCGCCTCTCGAAAGAAACAAGAGAAGCACTCATGGATGCGCTAGCCGATTCAGAATCCTTTCTGACATGCATGCCTGAAATCCCTAACGACGACGTTCAGTCTCCTTGCCCAGAATGTCATCATACACAATGAATACAATCTTCCGCGACCATCCCCGAAAAAACGGTGGAGTGCTATGTCGACGACATTGCTGTCAAAAGCCGCAACAAGAATGAACATCTTCGCGACCTGAGAACGATGTTCGACATAATGCGGGCTCATTAGCTGAAAATGAATCCAACAAAGTCCATTTTGGGAGTGTCAAGTGGCAAGTTCCTTGGGTTTATTGTCACATTAAAAGGGATTCATCTTGACCCAGACAAGGTCAAAGCCATTCAGAGCATGCATCCACTAAGGAACCTCAAAGAGCTTAGAGGCCTGCATGGCAGGCTGGCTTATATTAGGAGATTCATCGCAAATCTCTCAGGTCGCTGTCAGCCGTTCACCGACTCATGAAAAAGGGTGCCTCCTTCGTATGAGATCAAGCTTGTCAGGAAGCTTATGAAGACATCAAGAGGTACTTCACAAAGCCTCCAGTCTTAGTGGCCCCTACATCAGGGAAACCATTCTTGCTTTATGTAAAAGCTATGGATTACTCCCTCGGTGCCCTCCTCGCTCAAAAGGACGACAATGGCCACGAGCAGGCCATTTATTATCTGAGCAGAACTCTCATAGGAGCGGAATCTCGCTACAACCCTATTGAGAAAGAGTGTTTAGTTCTCGTCTTCGCTGTTCAGAAGACACGACATTACTTGGTCGGCCAGACCATACATGTCATCTCCAGAGTAACCCATTGCGTCTTCTTATGACGAAGCCAGGATCATTGAATTCAAGATTGGCTAAGTGGGCACTTTTATTGTCTCAATACGACATGATCTTCACGCCTCAGAAGGCGGTTAAAGGCCAGGCCCTTGCAGAGTTCTTGGCTGCTCATCCAGTTCCGGAACACTCAAAGCTTCACGAAGACATCCCTGATGAGGTCTTCGAGTCTAATGCAACCTCAGAAGAGGAAGTATGGCAGATGTTCTTTGATGGAGCATCGCGAGTGGCCCCTAAAGGTAAGATTATTGCCGGAGTGGGGGTTGTGTTTATCTCCCACAAAATCATGTCCTGCCCAGAGCATTTTCTCTGACAGAATCGTGCTCCAACAATATAGCAGAATATAATGCTCTGCTCATCGGTCTTCAACTCGCCTATGGAATGGGGGTACGCTACCTCGAAGCTTATGGCGATTCAAAACTGATCATCAATCAGGTTAAAGGCGAATACGAAGTCCGCCATGAGGACTTGATGCCTTATTACCATACAGCCATCGAATTAGCTAACCTATTTGAAGGTCTCTACATCGGGCATGTGTCCGATCTCAGAATACCAAAGCGGACGCTCTCGCTGCGTTAGCAACGACGCTAGCCTTGCCAGCCGACACCGAGTATCACCTCACAGTCGCAACTCGACATCTTGTATGCTCCAAGTACATACTAAGAACTCGAGAAGTCTATAATGTCTCCACGGATCTCGAACCAAGAGACTGGCGCTTTCCTCTCATCGACTATGCTTTGCACGGTCTGCTTCCAGACGATCCCAAGGAAGCGGCGTCCATCAGACGAAGGTCTCTCCGGTTCTATTACGATCCGACTTTGAAGACACTTTACCGTCGCTCATATGACGGTGTTCTCCTCCATTGCCTTTCCAATCAGAGGCACAGGAAGCGCTCCAAGAAGCGCATGACGGCATTTGTGGAGCTCATCAGCCAGGTCCAAAGCTCAAAGATAGGTTGCACAGACTTGGATACTATTGGCCAACTATGATAGCCGATGCCATCCAATACGCACGAAGGTGTAAAGCATGCCAAATTCATGCGGACTTCATACACCAGCCTTCGGAGCTGCTCCACCCAACTGTTGCTTCATGGCCATTTGAAGCATGGGGAATCGATGTCATAGGGCCAATCAGCCCCTCTTCGACAAGAGGTCACCGGTTCATCCTGGCAATAACCGATTACTTCTCAAAGTGGGCAGAAACTATACCACTGCTTGAAGTCAAAACCCCTAATGTGGTTAACTTCATCAAGCACCATGTCATTCATCGATTTGGTGTCCCTAGGCGGATCATCCATGACAATGGTCCCCAATTCATAAGTCAGGTATTCTATCGATTCTGCGATAAATACCGAATTCAGAATGTGGCTTCAACTGCCTATAATCCCACCGCTAACGGCTTGGCGGAAGCATTCAACAAAACGATCATCAAGCTACTCAAGAAATTCGTCTCCTCGAACAAGCGAGATTGGGACAAAAAGCTTGGTGAATGTCTTTGGGCCTACCGAACCACGGTGCGGACACCGACAGGCAATACGCCTTTTTCCCTGGTATATGGGTGCGAAGCAGTCCTCCCATTAGAAATCCAGATGCCATCGTTGCGAGTAACTCTGATTACTAAAACTACATCAGAGGACAATGATCGCCTACGCCTTCAAGAGCTCGAAGCTTTGGACGAGAAGCGACTACAAGCTCAGCAGCATATCGTGCTATATCAAGCTCGAATCTCAAAAGCCTTCAATAAGAAGGTCAAGCAGAGAATCTTCCAGAAAGGAGACCTGGTCTTAGCCGTCAGACGACCGATGGTTATGACGCACAAGACCAAAGGCAAATTTCAGCCTAAATAGGAAGGACCGTTTGTGATAGAAACAGTCTATTCAAACGGAGCATACCGCCTCACGACTGCAGAGGGCGACCTACTCATGATGCCGATCAATGGCAAGTTCTTAAAGAAGTATTATCCTTAATCAAGGATCCTTCTCTTGATCAAGTTAACACTACACCTCTGATCAAGATCTCCGTGTCCAAAGTACACACAAAGAGAGCCTTTCTCTTCCTCCAAGCGAGATAATACAACTGTAACCAGTAGGAACCTGGTCACCTATTGGCTGTCCCGAAGGAGAATCGAGGTTATGCATATATTAACCGGATAATCCGACATCCTTAACGATTAAGGATAGAGGAAAATGTTGGCCTGTAAGCCCAACATAAGTCCTCGACAACTCATCATGCTGAGGGGAATAGCTTGGCTAGCCAACTCAAACGGTAGTTGGTAAAGGTATATCAAACCCGTTGACAGCTGGGGGTTTGCTAAAAATCTTAAGGGACATGTTCCCATTTGATTCCCTCTCCAAAATCACTTACCAATTCTCATCCATAGAATGGTAAGACCACATATACATTTCGCTGTTACGTTAACATTAAACCTATGACAGTGATTCCCTCGTTTCTCCCTGTGAAAACGAGACCTCCAAAATCACTTACCAATTCTCATCCATAGAATGGTAAGACCACATATACATTTCGCTGTTACGTTAACATTAAACCTATGACAGTGATTCCCTCATTTTTCCCCGTGAAAACGAGACTTCTCCCAAATTCACTACAAACTCGATACTCGTTGACATTTACAAAAGACGAGTATCACCAACCTTGAGTTTGGTGGCGTCTCATCCGGTTATGTCATTGCGACCTCTGAACAGCAGACAGCCAAGTCTCAATTCCGAGCCCTGTTGACATTTACAAAAGACAGGTTTCGATACTCGTTGACATTTACAGAAGACGAGTATCACCAATTTTTGAAGCTTGGTGGCGTCTCAATCGGTTATGTCATTGCGACCTCTGAACCAGCAGACAGCCAAGTCTCAATTCCGAGCCCTGTTGACATTTACAAAAGACAGGTCTCGATACTCGTTGACATTTACAAAAGACGAGTATCACCAATTTTTGAAGCTTGGTGGCGTCTCAATCGGTTATGTCATTACGACCTCCGAACCAGCAGACAGCTAAGGGCCTGTTTGTTTCGTTGCAAAACGTCGCAAGTCATAAGTCGTAAAATGAGAATGGAAAAAGTGAACTGTAGCAGAGAAAATATATTGTGTTTTACGGTGTTTGGTTGATAAAGTGAAGTGTAAATGGAAAAGTATATTGTGTTTTACGGTGTTTGATTGATAAAGTGAAAGTGTAAATGGTAAAGTATATTGTGTTTTATGGTGTTTGGTTGGTAATGTAAAAGTGTAAGTGGAAAAGTTGACCAAAAATTAACTGTAGCAGTGATTTAAATATTATAAATACTATTAAATTAAATCTACTATTGCAAATTAAATTGTATTAATAAATTTGAGATAAAAAATTAATAATCTTAATATTTTATTATAACAATAATATTAATAAAATATTAGTATAAATAGTAAAATATTACTAAAATATTAACTAAATAAATAATATAAATTTAAAAAAATCTAAAGAACATTAATAAAATTTTAAGACTACTAATAAATATAAATATTAAAAAATGTTACAACAATAATAAAATATAGTTATAATATTATAATATTAAAAATACTTGAAAATTATTATAATATAAATTTTATTATAATATTATTGTAATATTATAGAAATATAAAATTAATAAAGTAAAATATAATTATAATTTAATAATAAATTATCATTATAGTATTATTATACTGAATTATTATTATTATATTAACATAATAAAATATTAATATAATAATAAAATATATTATGATATTAATAAAGTAATTTTTTATATTAAAAATAAATAATTAAATATATAGTATTTTATATTAAAGTATAATACTGTTATATTAATAAAATATTAACTCTAAATAAAATAATAAAAAATGGAATAAGTATTAATAAAATAATAAAATATTAAATTAAAATAGTAAAATATTAAATATTAAAACAATAAAAAAGTTAAAGATTAAAAATATAAAATAATTAAATAATTAAATAAAAAATTGAACACTATTAAAATATTAAATATTTAATAATATTTAATTATATATTGATTATCAAGTAACTGTTTTGAACTGTAAGTATACTACAAGTGACAGTTACATGACCACAAAATTAACTGTAGCAACTGCAAGTGGGAAAATATAAGTGTAAAAGTGAGATTTACATGACCACAAATTTAACTATAGCAACTGCAAGTGGGAAAAGAAGAGTTGCAAAAGTGTTTTGCATTTTGCATTTTGCAAACGAAACCAAACAACTTTAAATGTAAAGTTGCAAAACTTTTTGCATTTTGCAAACGTTTTGCAACTTACCAAACACGCCCTAAGTCTCAATTCCGAGCCCTGTTGACATTTACAAAAGACAGGTCTCGATACTCGTTGACATTTATAAAAGACGAGTATCACCAATTTTTGAAGCTTGGTGACGTCTCAACCAGTTATGTCATCGCGACCTCTGAACTGACAGATAGCCAAGTCTCATTATCCAACCCAACAAGAACTATGTTCTCAAGAAATTGCACTACAATTCGGAATCGCAATTCAAAAAGAAGAACAAGATTGAAGATTCGACAAAAGAAGAAAGAATTTTCATTCATTTCAAGAGGATGAAGTACATGGAGCTACAAGTGCGCACTGTATGATCTAAGCCGCTCTCCGAGGGTGTTTAGCCTCGTCTTCCTGTCATCAGCAGCCTGGGCAAGCGCTTGTGACCTCAGCTCAGCCTCATTGAAATCTTCCGCCTGAGCCAGACGAGCTTCGGCCTCCGCCAAAGTTGCCTTCTGTGACAACTCCTGCCGTGCAAGCTCTTCACTCTGAGCTTTGAGTTGTTCAAGCCGCGCAGTTTCCTCAAGACGCACCGTATGGCCTTGGATAAGAGGAGATTTGCTTTCCTGATCATCTCCTCAGCCTTCGCAATCTTATCCTCAGCACCGAGAAGAGTACTAGTGGAGGCGTCAATTGCACTTCCAACCTCCGCTTGCCTTGTCTCCAAGGATTTCAAGTCAGAAGAGATAGCTTTAGCAGCCTCTTGAGCGGCAAGCCGGGTCTCGTGCTTTTGAGCAATGAGAAGCGCGAGCCAGTCATCAACTAAAGACTCCGGGTCCGAACGGTGGAGGCGGCGCCATTCCTCCGCATCCTTCTCAAATTCATCCACCAGGAGCTCCAAAGAAGTGGCCTGGTGATACCCCTCAAAGTCCCGAATACTCTCAATATCACGGGAGAGGACCCCCTTTAACCTTGAGAATGGCATAGTCGAGCCCTTCAGAACCAGGTCGATAGTTCGCCCTAAGCCTTTATAAAAGCTATCGACCAAGTCACCGATGTAATCGTTCTCGACCTCAGCCACTTCCGGTAAAGAGGCAACCTCGGAATAGTCCACCAGCCTGGTCGACGCCGTCGCAGAAGAAGCAGCGGAGCACTGACAGCAGCCGGACAAGCCGAGGGCGATCTCGGCGGAGTCCTCATCGAGACCAGAACGCCAGCCACCGTGGAAGAAGGACTAGCAACCACCTCCTGTGCAGTAGACTCGACCACCAGGGTTGAAAAAGTAGGGCTTGTGATCACCCTCAACTCCGTACTTGGCAAAATCGTCGGCACCCCACTCGTTGATACAGTTGGGAGTGAGGACACCTCCGGGACTGCCGCCTCCGCAACTTCTGGCCTTTCGGCTGATTTGGGCTGATAAGAAGGCAGGTCGCCATACAGCGCGTCCAACATAGCAGCATCCGCCGCGGTCGAAGCGCTCGTATCACCCCTTGCCCTTCGGGGGGATCTTCCGGCTCTCTTAAAGCTGATGCACCTTGAGGTCGAACACCTGTAACAAAACTACGGTTAGTCGGGACACTACATACAAAAGAAGCCAAAAGGTTATGACGATACCAAAGGATGATGTTGCCTCGAACATCTCGTCAACCGCATCAGTCTCCAGGGGCTCCATCGGAAAATTTTTGCCAGAATCAGAACGAACAGCCGGCTCGCTTTCGCTTGCCGAGTATCCTGTGGACCACCCGATAGAGCTCGATGCCTCAGGACTTCATTTAGAAGTCCCAGCGCCCGAGGGACCAATGTCGGCTGCATCACCTCCGGACTCCTCCGCGTGAGTAAAGGAACCAACAGCAGTCCTATAAGCGAATAGGGGACCATAATGTTCCCCTTGCTCCCCAACCGCCTCAGCTCCTGCAACAAGAAGCAAATAATGAGTTATTTGGGATACACCAAAGGCGTACTATATGGATGGGGTTAATCTTACCCAGACCCGGAGCAAATTCGCCGCTAGTCGGTTCAGCGACCGACGGTTCAGCCGCTAATGGGGCAGCAAGAGGAATCACTGCAGAGGGACGGTCCTCCGCCACAATTGTAGGAGCCTGGCGACGGGGCTTCTTCGCCAACGACCTCCTGCGGGATTCACTCCCACGCTTCCTCTTGAAGTGGACGTCAGAATCCTCTTCTTTCACTTCTCCCGCACGTCGTGGGGAAGATGTCCCCACCACACCAGAGCCAGCCGCATGAGTATCAGCTCCCGTCCCCGCCTCAAAGCGAGGACTCCCTGCATCAGAAGCATCGCTATCATCTACAGCGATGAACTCCTCCAAGCCAGGGACACGAACCCGTTTGCCTTCCTTTCTCTCAGAAGCCTTCCGCTTCAGTCGATGAGAGATTAACTTCACACCCGAACGGTTGGCATTGAACCCAGGAGGTGTGGAGTTGGAAGCCGCATACCACTGGCAAAAGCACAGGGTCGTCAGAAGGTTGGGATCCTTCAATGGTGTGCGTTGCCACGCCCCAGTGCCGCTCGCAGTAAGGAATCGCCAGGCACGGGCCCCATCGATGAGACTCCCCATGAAGGCTAAATCGAGATTGGAGTTGCCCACATACAGCTGGTCGTACCCAAATTGTCGAGCAAACCGGTTTGGGATGTAAGGTTCTAAATAGCAGACATCCCCGCTTCTATACAATAAATGTGAGAGCCGGATGCTGACCAGCCACTCAAAAACCCCCGACTCATGGGAGACCGTCCTGACTCGAAATCTCGGAATTCCTCGTCGTATCCTGCGCCCCGAATGCGAGGAAAACAGCGGAATAGGTTGTAAGCATCATGACGACGCACTAACTTGCGGGCCTCGGCCACGTAGGTCTTCAGCCAGGAACATCCTTCGAATCGGCGGAGAAGAGCCATTCGAACACCTTGCGGAGGGTCCTCTCCAGCTTCAATCAAAGATGGGCAGTGCAAGGAAAACCACGCCATTAAGTAAGTGTATGGCAGACCCACCCTAGGATTGGGTCCATCACAAGGAAGGATGACACTCTTCCCACGCCTCGTCGCCGGTGGCCTGCAGAAAGCCTCCGTTAATGTGCGAAGGCCTCTTTGAATACAGCACACCATGGCCGGAAGGAGACCCAGACGGTGGCCATGGACCAAGCGAACGGCAGGCAGCAAAATATTCGGGTGGACGATGTCACCCGAGGAGGATGACACTACGTATTTCTTCAACCAGACGGTTAAGAAACCGGCCAACAGTGCCTTCCGGGACATTGGCTGACGAGCCTGATGGTGAAAGCTCTGAAGGACATCACCCTTCTTATAGGGACCATCGTCTTCTGTCATGACAATATCCCTTTGGAGGCATACCTCCATCCGTTCAAAAATGTCGCCATCTGCAACTCCACAATGAGCTGCCTCAGGAGCATTCTTCATATCTGGGAATAGGTAACTCCCCCAGTTCTTCAAGCTCTTCGAGCTACCCTTGCTGCCACCATGGATGCTAGAACAAATGTGCAAATGGCACATTAACTCCCGATAAGTCTCAAATAAAGCAGGTCCTGCTTCTCCAGCAGAGCCAACTCCATCTCGCATGGAAAGTACTCTTCATACGGGAGAGACCCGGAAGGCAGGGCAGAGATTTCCCTCATCTCGGGCAAAGTCATGCCCAACTCGCCAACTGGGGTGAAGAAAGTTCCCGAAGCTGGGCAATACAACTCAAGGATGGCGTAGAAACACGCCACCTTCATATCAATGCCGTAGCATGTCGCCCTTATGGCCTCATAGAGGTTCAACCTCTCCAAGTCCTCCTCGAAGTGAGCGAGGATATAGTTGGTCAAATCCGCCCACCATGTCTTTGGGGATGAACCAACCAGGAGTCCTGAAGTCAGTGGCGAGATAATTCCCGTCAACTGCGCAGAATTGGGTGCCAAAGGTCTGCGCCACAGCCGGATTCTCTCCTACCGGAAGCTCCCGCGATACGTTTCCAGGATATAGGCCTATTATGTTGTGAGGAGGGCCCGCCCTTGAAAAACCAGGAGACTGAGATTTCAATCTCCCGACGTGGACGGACTCGACACTTCGGCTCACGCCCCATGCCATCTTCCGAGCCTGAGTTACACACTCAAAAGAAGACAAAGGAAAGTGCCGCTTGTTAGACGGAAGATAAAACTTCTCGCCATCCAACTCGAAGATCCACTGTCCCTCGCCTGCCTGCAATTGGCGATCAGGATCGGACGCGGCATCTCCGAACATGAAATTGGGCTTTTTATAAGTCCGACGGTCGATGTCTTCGAGAGGAGCGGTGGTTAGAATACTCCTCATGGTGAGCGGGTCACCACCATGGATAAGCGTGTCCGGACGACGGAACTCCGCTCACTAAAGAGAGAAGCCTGGCCATAGAATTGAAGGCTGATGTTGCCATCCGCTCGGCTGGTCATCCCAAACAGACTATTCAAGGAACCAGGGGTGTAGGGCACTGCAAAGAAAGAAAAAGGAAAAGAACTATGATTAGTTCAACAGTCAAGCGGACATGGAGATATAAGATTCGCTAAGGCATAGCCTCGCCCCGTGAGCAAGGCCAATAAAGCGACAGCCTCGACAAAGCTTGATCCTGCAGACAAATCTGCATTTTGCAGAAAACGTCTAAATACCAACTTCGCTTAAGCAGGAAGTGGTACAGCCTTAAGGGCTGACGTCATCAAGAGGGCATTATGGTCAAGAGTCATCCTTCGTGGCCATGACTGAAGAGACAGACCCGAGTCCTGTTCCTCAAACAAGACGAAGACAGCCCAAGTAATGGCTTCATACAGAAGCCCAAAGAAGAACTGTTCAGTTCTTAATTCCCTGTACAAAGAAGATAGGGAAATTCAGGGAGACGAGTTCCCTGACGAGGACAGATCATATTCGATCGTCTTGATAAGCCAAATACCGGCTTTAAAAGAAAGAGACCGTAGTCTCTAATTAGGAGAGAAAGTCTCTTACCGGCGATTGGTCGCTCGATGACCGGAGGAGGACCCTCCGTTACAGAAGTCGCCACTTCTTTCCTAGCTCGTCTTTTGGGCGCCATTGAAGAGCGGCAAGAATTCTCAAAGTTCTCTGAATGAAGAAAGAAGAGG
Organism: Agave tequilana; assembly: GCA_038442645.1. Taxonomy (NCBI): domain Eukaryota; kingdom Viridiplantae; phylum Streptophyta; class Magnoliopsida; order Asparagales; family Asparagaceae; genus Agave; species Agave tequilana. The sequence continues at coordinate 25,491 of JAVJIF010017567.1, forward strand.
GAGAGGGAAAGTCAAGAAATTTCTCTGAAAAAGGAGATCTTTTCCTGTTCAGCCCGATCGGGCTTTTATAGGCCAATCAGCGCCTGAAATAAGGCCTCGAAAAGGGTGTACGCCGCCGTTTCGAATTAATTCGAAACGCCACCCGAAGCGCCTTCCCGAGAGCGCTGCTTCGATCCCACTAAGGGTTAACTTCGCCTTGGCTTAAAATGCGGACTTCACGCAAAGGCTTATCTTAGCCCCTTAAAAAGGCGCTGTTCGCAGACATACCAGTTTTGTGAGGTTCATTCAAAGAAGGGACTATGCATTTAACTCCGCATACAGTTTAGCCCCGCTATGGCCAAACTTTCAATGAAAGTAAGTAAAAATCAGAGGATCAGAAGATGAACTTTCATTGATTTAAAAGGAAGGGTACATTGATATTACATCAAAGTTGTGTTTCATACAACACATTCAGTGGCTCGACAGGGTCATTTGCGTAAAAGACATACAAGCGATTTTATCTGCTTCTAAGTCAGACCGGCTGGACACGAAAGGCCTTCCTCCTGCACAAGGCTGTAACCAGTTGTGTCACGAAGACACGGTCATAATTCTCCACAAAATGGCAGATTTTGCCACTAGAAAGCGAGGTCATCTTTGTTGAAGCCTGGCAATAAAACTTATCGCCGCCAACACGTCAGACCACCTATAATGGGAATTGGCAGTGATGTCAGTGGTCCGACAGGTGTGATGCCTGCTCTCCGAAGTGGATTGTCCCGACAAAGGCCACCAAAGTTGAAAGTTGGCAATGATGCCAGTGATCTCACAGGTGACGCCCACTACCCCGAAGCGGATCATCTCCGGATAAGCGGCTACCAGCCTCACCTCAAAACGAATCATCTCGTATAAGAGGCTGCCAATAGCCTCTGGACACGCACCCGCTGCCCAAGTTGTTCCTCCTGCTTAAAAGTAAAGCTTCAACCGGGGAAGCATAAGGTAATTTTATGGTTCCTTCCATCAAGTCACAAGATTGGCGAACATAGCCCACTGCAAGGCAAATCAGAGCAGATTAGCAACTAACACAGGAGAGGCTACAAAAGAATTAAGCCAAATCCTTTGGGTCAAAGCGATCCAGTTTCAGTAAAACAGAGGATAAGCCTCGCTTACACGGTGATGATGGGCTAGCTCAGCAAACGCCAAGTCCTAACCTCGCCTATATGGCGAAGCCAGACTGATCCTATGGGACACAGTCTTAGCCTCACCATATGGCAAGACTGGCTCAACCTTGAAGATACCAGGTCCCAAGTTCTGCCTATGTAGCGGACTTAACATACAATGATCTTTCTGTGATCAAGTCAAGATGATAGCTTCATTGGGAAAGCTATGTCAAAATCCTTCTCTGCAGACCAGTCAATTGCAAGATGAAGAATAAGGGAAACTAATCCCTGAAGCAGCCGCTAAAGCTGAATTAAGGGAGATGAATTTCCTAAAATCGGTGAAGTCGTTGAATGATCAAGACTTACCAGTCCTTGGCTGGATAATGACCAGAGTGGGCATTCCCACTAATTAAGAGATCTGAGTATCTCTCTCAACCAAGAGAAGAGAAGAGAGGCAAAGCACTTCTCTTCAGAGGACCTCAAGTGTCCTATTTATAGGCCCCATGACCTGAGCGCTGCCGCCTCAAGCGTGGAAGCACGAGCGCATTTAAGGCATTTATTGCGCTTTGAGAAAAGGGACGGTTTCCCTTGGAACCGCGCGAAGGGAGAAAACGTCTCCCTCATAAAAGGCACTTATGGCGCCTTGAAGAAAAGGGAATATCCTCCCTTGGAAACGTGCAAATCGGAGAATATCTTCCCCGGTCAGCGCAGAGAAGGAGAAAATCTTCCTTGAAAATCGACCCACGGCGGTTGATCTCAGGAAAGCGACATGCGTTCCCAAGCGAACATATCTTCGGAAGCCCAAACGCGGGGCTACTCGCACGCGAAGTTATTCAGAGGCACGAACCTGTGCAATTCTTCGGCAAACATCCCAAAGCAGGATTTAAAGCGAAGCTGAACTCAACCATCATGGCGATGTTCATTCACCACCTATCAAAGCAGTTCAAAGTATTTCAAAGTCTGAGCCATTGCAGACTTCTGAAAACTTTGAAGGGGGTCTTGTTGACACTTAAAAAAGACAAGATTCTTATTGGTCCGAACAATATCTAAACTTGTTGACATTTACAAAAGACAAGTGACAGACGAGCTGAAGACCAATTTTCACCCATCTCCGAGGGATAAGGAAGCAACTTGGACTCCACTGATCCAGCAAGCAGACAGTGAACCCGGATTGTTTCTAAACAGACCTCAGCAGGTCTAAGGTGCTAACACTTAGCATTACATGAGCCCAAAGGGATAGCCTCGCCTGAGAGGCTAATATCACCCGACTTCGCCTTGAAGCCATTCAAAGCCTCGCCAAGAAGCTGACTCGCAAACTTCACCACAAAGGACTTCCAGCTCCGCCAAAGGGTTTCTTTCGGACTTCGCCAGAAACCGTCTCTAGCTCCGCTACGAGCTCAATACAGACAGCTCCGCTATTGGTCTGCTATGGTCAACCTTTGATCAATCAAATCTCCGGATGAGATCGGATCCAATCAGATCAAATCCAATTAAGATCAAATCAGAGATCAAATTTGGCAGTTGATTGCCATAATCTCTTGACTCTTCTAAAACGAGTAAGAAGATCAGGAGAAATCCTCCAACGATATGGAAAGGATCAAAACAGATCGAGAAGGTCCACCGACCTGCCAATCTAGCTTCGCAGAAGCCGATCCTAGCCTCGCAGCAAGGCTACTTTTCAGATTTAAACGGATTTGATTCAATCTGTTTCCATATCTTCAAGGGACGATTATACCCTTGCTCTTCCTATAAATAGCCCATCAAGGGTACAAGGAGAGACGCACGCAGACAGACGCAGACGCACGCAGACAGACGCAGACGCATGCAGGCAGACGCACACACACAAGAGGACTCCGCAAGCAGAGGCTTCTTCATAACGCACCGTGCGCTCTCGAATTCAGAGACCTTTTAGAGAATTGCTTTCTCTATCCAGGGTGTTGATACCTTAACATCGTCCTTTTTCTCAAGGAATTTTCAGAACCAGGCGAGAAGGAATTCCTTATTGAAGGCGATTTTGAGAAGCAGCAAGAGGGTTCTACCAACCTTCTGTTCTCTGATTCCCCGAACCAGGCGAGAAGGGAATCTCATCGCTCGCATCGTCAAAGGGACAAAGTGGTCGCGCACTGACCAGACTCCTATCGGCACACTTCTCCAGAATCTCTGAGGAGATCTACTTGTAATCTTTTTAAGAATACTTGTAATTTAGCTCCTCAAACTCTTTTTTGTAAGTTTTCCCCCTTTGCGAACATAATGGAAAACACCTGCAGGTTTTGTTGACTTGTCCTGTAAGGTCTTGTGAAGACCTTGTTACATCAGAACACCTTCACCCTCTTTTGCCATACGACGAAGTTTTCTTTACCATTGAACTTCTCGATTTTGAACTTTGTCGTAAAACTTATCTTCGATATATTGCCTTTTGTCAATTTTTAGCTCTGGATATCAATTGTTGTGAAATTGATATGCTATGATACCAATTGTTACGAAATTGATATGCTCTGATACAAATTGTTGCGAAATTGATTTATTGTGATACCAATTGTTATGACTCTCAGGATTGACGTTAGCGAAACTTGACAATATGAACAATACTTGCAAAAAAAAAGCTTGATGTAAAATAAACTAGTAATACCTAGAAAAAAGAGAAATAAAGAAAGAACACAATGATTTTACGTGATTTGACTTAAACTTCGCCTACGTCCACAGGGAGAGAATTTGATAGAGCTTTATTAATAGACTTGGTATAAAGAGATCTAACCTTCATGCAGATGCAACAAGAATATTCACCTTCCACTTGAATCTAACCTTAGATTACAAGAGTTTTACCTTCTCTCTATGCACCATCAACTTGCTCCTTTTTTTCTCAGTTTTCTCTGGCCTTTTTTACTTGAGATTCTCTGTTGTAGAAACTCCTTGAGACTTATTTGGTTGAGTCAATTATAATGCTTGGTTATAACCTTTATTTTAGAATACAACTCCTATTTGGACTATGAGATGATCTTGACCTTTGGATGGTTGAACAATCTTGATCAATCTTTTTAGGAGTTGATCTCCTTAATCTAAAAGAATGTAACACCCCGCTCCCCGAATACGTACTTAGTTGTGTATTCATATTTTCTGATCATTTTTTTAATTTACTTCTTATATTCGTTGTATTATGAATTATTTATGTGATCGTTTTGCTGTGGATTCAGATTCGTGAACTCGGAGTCAGCCCTAGTCTGAACCGGGGGACCGATCCTAGAGTGTTGCTTGATTTAGACTTTCTAGTATTCTGATTTGACCGATTTCAGTTTCAAATATCATTTTTTAATATTCTAGATTTTTATGATTTTCTGAAATTTTTCTGAATTAAATTGGAATTCTTCAAAACCGGTATCGACCAGTGCCGCTGTTCGATTCTCAGATTTTTAATTTACAAACGGAGTTGAAATTCTAAAAATGACTTTCTCATAACTTTTTAAAATCACATTTCTATCTAAATACTTTTTCTGAAAATTTTCTAAATTTATCAAAATTCCCCTGGATTTGGTGTCGACCAGTATCACTGGTTGATTCAAGGAATTTTAGTTTATAATTGAAATTAAATTCTGAATTCCACTTTCATATTACTTTTTAGAATTATATTTTCTTCTTTCAGACATTTTCTGAGATTTTTCAGATTTTATCAAATCCGGCCGACCGGTATAAACCAGTATTGACGGTTGACTTCAGGATTTTTATTTTGAAAACGGGATTAAAATTCTCAAAATTGATTTCACAAAAAATCTTAAAATAATATTTACTATTTTTGAGAATTTTTGAGAAGCTTTCAAGTTACTTTATTTTTTGGGCTTTTCTGGAGTTTTCGGTGTTTCCCAGATACCGGGATTTTATCCAGATATTTTACTTTTCTCTTTTTTTTATTTCTCTCTCCTCGCCTGACGCGGGGCTCACCTAACACGGATTCGATTTTAATGCAGAGATCATCTCCATTCTGCATTTAATGCTTATGTCCTGCAAGATCAGTTCTGAATCTTATCACCATGACTTTTTGTCTTTTCTGATCAAACGCGATCTTGTGTTTTCCTTCTGAACGCAGAGCTAATCTCCGCGTCTGGCTCTCTTTGGCCTAGACGTAATTCTGGGTGAATGGAGACGCAAGTCATTAAATCAAGGCATTCCAATGGCAATATTGTAAATATCACATTCCTTATATAAACCCCCACTTTCTTTCTCTCTCTTTCATTTTTTCTTCTTCTCCTTCTTTGTTTCTACCAAAGAATGACAACCCATAAAAACAGCCCCTTGCCCTCCTTTGGCCAGCCATTCTCTACCATTTCACCCTCCAACTCCACCACCATCTCCACCAACTCCTCCACCATTCTCTCATCCATTTCCTCCTCCATTCCAACAACAACAACAACAACTTCACCACCTTCTTCTTCCTCTTTTCTCAACCATGGACCTATTAACCTCCAAAGCTTCACCACCCATTTCACCACCACCTGCACCTCCTTGGCCACCATGAACCACGCCATCTTCCTCCCCTCGGAGAACTCTTTCTAACAAGCTATTGCTTCGCTCTCCGAAACCCCTTTTCAAAAACTCCATTTTCCCCATTTTTATTACACTTGTACCCCCATGATTGCTTGGGCTTGGGCTACCGGGTTCCGGCCGTCTCCGGCCACCTCCGGCCGCCGTCGGCGACCACCGGTCATGGCCGGCTACCATCCCCCTTCCCTTCTCCTTTCTTTTTCTTCCTTCATTCTTTCTTTTCTTCCTTCTTTCTTTCTTTCTTTTCTTTTTCCTTTCTTTTCCTTTCTCTTTCCTTCTCTGTTTTCCTCCCAAAACCTGCGTCCCACTCTCACTCTTTCCCTGCGTCTCTCTCACTTCTCCCTGTCTCCCTTTATCTTTCTGAAAATTGTTGATGTGGATCTCACCCCGCGTCCAAGTAATTCCTTAACGCGAATCTTCGCGTTCTTGACATTTGTATAACACGGCCTTCACGTTCTTGTATCGACACAACGCGGAGCCCATGCCCGCGTCTGTGTCCTTCTCGTGTCAACACGACGCGGAGCTCATGCCCGCGTCTGTGTTCTTCTCGTGTTAACGCGACGCGGAACCCACGTCCGCGCCCGCGTTCTTCTCGTGTTATAACTTGAACGCGGGTCTCGAACTTCGCGTTTGTGGCATCTATGCGACGCGACTCCCGCGTCTGCGACCCCTGCGTCTCACTCTCAAACTCGCTCCCCCTATACACTCTCTCTAAGGACTTCTCTCTAGCTCCCACTTTCTCTCCCCTCTCTCTCATTCTCTTTTTCTCTCTTGATTTTCTCCTCTCTATCACTTTCCCTTTATCGCGTTTACGCATTGGTTACCTAAATTCTGGAGATCGGGGATTTCACTGTGCTTTCTAAAGATTTAGGCAAGTGTTCTCACTTTCCTCTTGGCTTTTCCGCTTCGTCGGATCGACTTGGTTGTCTTATGTATTTGTGTCTGGAATTAACACCTTCTCTGCAGGTACGCTAACCTCTGGGTACAACCCTTGAGGTTTAAAGTCCTCAGGACTTTCTGTATGCTACGCCTGGTAGGCGGACCTAGCGTCAACACTTTACCGCTTACTCCATTCGAGTATAGTTACCCCGTGAGCATGGCTTTCCCGTGAGCGGTAGTATAGCGTTCATACGCTTGCTGCGACACGTGTGTCTAGCTACGCTGCGAGCGGTAACCACACCGAGCGTGATAGCATTTAGTGTTGTACATTAGCTTCGCTCCAACTTGCTCAGCTCTGCTTGATTGTGCTCAGCTATTACTTTATCACTTGCAAGTACATGCTTGATATGTTAACACTTGACATGCTAATACTTGATACCTGTCCGTATTACTTGACAACAGATGTGACATCACCTGACAACTGACTTGCTTCTACTTAACACTTGCTTCTTGCTATGATATGACTTATCACCTACTCCTAACATATTAATACTTGACCTGTGACTATCACATTTACGGGAATACTATACCTGTTATCCTGTATCATATATATATAGTGACTTGAATCTATAGTACTCATGTACTCCTGAATTCCTGATCATGTCTTGTACCTACTATTCCCGCAAAATTGATAACTACACAATAAATCATAAAAAGGAGCAACTTGCATCGGGTCGGGGAAAACTTGTGGTTATCAATATATGTTCGTGTTTATAGTGGTACTAGGTATGTTGTGCAACTAAAACTTTCGGTCTGACCTGTGGGCCTTCACGCGACCGTGGGGAGTACTGGCTCCCTCCTTCCTGATACCATCTTGATAAGGGCATTCTATAAGACCCTCCTATACGCCTTGCGGCTGGTTCTGAGCACCAGTAACGGAACGTCCTGGACCGTGGTCCTGGGCATGCACGGGACCCACTGTAAACATTGTTCGTTAATACCCCCGTCGGTTTCCAATAACAACTTGCTTTACTCAGATGTGGATATATGTGCGCTGGGACGCTAGTTCACATATCTATACATCAGGGTAAGACGAGTAATAATAATAATAATAATAATAAAAGATGCCAGCTATGAATCTGTAGTATGCTTTGCCATGGTTGATTGTATCGGGTTTTACTTCGGACTTCCAGTTTTATGATCATTATACTATACTTGTTCATATCCTACCTTTCTATTTGTATTCTATTCCACAAGTCTCCTGCTTTTATCTTATCATATCATGAGTCTTCCCTACTTGATATCATTTGCTGTATATCTACTTGCTCCTGCATGCTTGTGCTCACGACACGATTTTTAATACATATTTATGACTTGGATTTATCGATACACGTGTGCTTATCCATACTCGCCATCTGGCTTTCGCATCACCACTCGCCGGGGAGTTCTAACTCCTCTGGATCCTCATGTCCAGATCTTGGAGCTTGGAGCGTGTGGATTCTCTCAGTTGCTGATCAGAGTGGCGCAACGGTAGCATGAATCTTCAGCAGACCGTTCAGAGCCCCATCCTTCCAGGCCTCCCTGCTCGGCTCTGAGCTTTCCTGTTATGGCTCTGAGCCTCCATTTGTACTGTTCATACTTGTACACCTCCTTATATTCTCGCATTTGCGTCATATTGGTGATGTAATATTATTGTAATATTGGGTCACTTCCTGTGATAACTTTGTAATTGTACTCATATGTTAGAATGTATAATGCACCACGTGCTTCCGTACTCTGATTCTTACCTGTACTAATGCTTAGCGTATATACGTGAGGGTATTTTTGACCTGCGTATATACGTCGCAGTAACGTCTCCGTACCCGCCGGATCGGGGCGTTATAAAGAATTCTAAACTTTTTAACTTTTAGAAATAAACCTTCATTGAATAGGTTTTAAATTCTATTCATACTCCTTCTGAAAAAAAACTCACAATCGTCTGAAAAAAAAAACTATTTCTTCTTAATTTGCTTCTTCTTTTTCAAATCATCGTCTTCTCTAACTCAATTAGATTTTCTTAACTCTCCTTAAAAAATCAAGGTACAATGTTAGCAAAAGGTTCACTTCCAAATGGCTCTCTCAGATTTTTCTGTGCGTCGGCAACTCGGCATTATGCATAATAGCCGACACGTGTCAAATGGATTGGGGGGGCCCAGCCCAAGTGAAAAATGACGCAATCTTCGATCAGTTCAGTTTCCATTAGAACTGTTTGATTTGAGCTCAGACCCTCCTCTTCTCTTCATTTTAGTTCAATTCTCATCAGTTTTGTTGCCAATTTCAATCCAAGGTAGAAAAACTCACACTCAATTTTCGTTGATTCAAATACTTATGTTTCTTTGGATTCATTTCTCTCTTTATCTTTTTGTGATACAACACAACGCTCAAATGAAAAAGGGCCTCTCTTTTTTCACTTTTCTAAAACAAGAATCAATTTGATCATTAATCAAGCTAAACTTTGTGAAGTTGTTCAAAGAGAGCATGCATGTTTGACTATTGATTTTATTGATTTATGGATGGTGAGAGATCAAATATTCACTTTGTATTTCTGATGCAGCATGATAAGTTGATTCTTGTTGATATTATAACTTCTCTTTTTAGATAGCTCATCTTTATGGAGAGTTTGTATTGAGATGTAATGGGGATATTTTTTCCCCTGGATCCCTCAAATCCAAACAGGTGTGATACAAGGAAGAGATGAAGAGGAGACACCTTTGAACAGACTGATTTTGATTCCCACAAAAAGGAAAAAGAAAAGACATATAAAAATTACCAACAACGACAACAAAGTTTAAAGCTGCATCACATTTCTCTCCACATGCTTTGCTGCTATTTATTCTTTGGACCTTAAATTCCATGATTTCCATCCTTCGGGGTTTAGAGTTTGCATTCAGTGAGCAATATAATTAAAATTATGCATCCTTCTCAATGTTTATTAATATAGTGCTGAGTGTAGACTGCACAAATATATCGCTTAACCCACACTGTAACTACAGAGATTTAGTTCAGTGGTAGAGACTTTAAGATGGTATTAGAGCATCAGGTTTCACGAGGTATTAGGTTCAAATGTCATCACTGAGAGTTTAAATTTATGTTTATTTACTTAAAAATTTCTGCCTTTTCAATTTAGTCATTATTTCTTTCAGCTTAAGCTTCTGGCAAAGTGATTTTATGACACATAGATCAAGCCAACATGAGCATAATTGATCTTAAGGCTAATGTTTCAGGTCATCACACTGCACGTGTGGACTAGGAAGAACCAGCTCTTTGTTTTAATTTGTAAATATCAGTTATAGTGATGCATTCATACATGAATTTGTTCCATCATTACACTTGAAATTCTATATTGGGCAGGAAAGCATGGAGAATGATGCAGTTAACGTGAACGAGTTTCAAGAACTGGCCAGACAAACTCTTCCAAAGATGTTTTATGATTTCTTTAAGGGAGGAGCCGAGGATGAATTTACCTTGCGGGAGAACATCAAAGCATTTCAAAGAATTATGTAACTCCTAATCCTCTATTTTACTCCAATTGTGTTTCCGGAGAAAGTGAATTAATGTGTTTGATATTCATTAATCATGTAGGTTGCGACCTAGAGTCCTTGTCGATGTGAAAACCATAAATATGTTGACAACTTTACTGGGATATAATTTATCTTCACCCATCATTCTCGCCCCTACTGCAATGCACAAGTTAGCACACCCAGAGGGTATTTATCAGTGTTGAGGTATTATGTAGGACTTAAATGCACTCTTTATTTCTCATTAGAGCTTCTTGTTTCTTTTAGGAGAGGTGGCAACAGCAAGGGCTGCAGCGGCTTGTAACACACTAATGGTACAGTTTATATGTTTGAGATTTAATGTCTTTAATTTGTTAAATTTACTAGAAATATCTTTCAATTTCAGGTGGTATCGTTTTCTTCTAATTGCACCCTTGAAGAGGTTGCTTCAAGCTGCAACGCACTTCGTTTCTTTCAGTTATATGTATGCCCCGCCTTCACAGTTTTAGTGTTTATTTTCCTCACTTATACTTCTTTTGATATTTATTGTTTACATTGTTCTCTTGTTATTACTGACTTCTTTTCATGCAATTATTATAGGTATACAAAAGAAGAGATGTCTCAGAAAGAATAGTAAAGAGAGCTGAGAAAAGTGGATACAAGGCTATTGTTCTCACAGTTGATACGCCTCGGCTAGGTCGAAGAGAAGCCGACATAAAAAACAAGTAGGTGATATCCATCAAAATCCTTTTAAAGCTTTAGAATGGAAATTGGATGGGTATGCTTATTTGCATGAAATTATCATCTAGAAAATAAGTTTCAGATGTGTGGTATAATGTGTCATAAATTCTACTTTTCCCATGCGCACATATACTGTAATATGAAAAACTTCATTCAAACAGATTTGGATGTTAGTTTGATAAGTAATGCTTCACAATGATCTATTATGCAGGATGATCGTACCAAAAGTGCCGAACTATGAAGATTTATCAGTTGATATTAATTTCGTGAGTGCCAAACATACCTTTGATACTTAATTTTCTATGAAGCACTTTTGCGTATGTGTTGAATGCTGTTATATGAAGGTCTTTGTATTGATCCCTACTGTTACTGAACTTACCTGATTGCATGACCACAAATGATATGTCTCCACTTTAACATAAGGAGGCCACAATAATAAAGATGTACATGGTCATTTAAGAATATCCCATTGCTGGACTGTTTCATATCTCTTATGTAAAACTGCTCTCTGCATCATGGTAGAGAAAGGCGCTTTGTCGCAAGCAAGCTACTTTTACTGTTAACTAGAGGGCAGGAAGGAGAGAAGGAAGGATCCCTAACTAAACTTGTCAATATGAATAGTACTTATTCCTGATTTGTTCGCACATTATGTGAAATTGTATGACTTGTAGATCGGTTATTTGTGCAATCATAAAAGTTCTCCAGCATTAAGATAGTTATTGCATCACAGCTCTATTTTGTCCATTCCCCTTTTCTGGTGCAGAAAGATGGTTCGGATCTTGAAGCTTTTGCATCGCAAACTTTCGATGATTCTTTGAGCTGGAAGGTATGAATCAAGAAACCCTCTTACCCATGTATTTTATTCCTAAGAGAATCGATAAATGGTGATTCTAAGGGTAGAAATGTTTCAGAAAAGTTAACTTCTAGTATGATACTCCGCATGTTTTGGCGATCTGGGGTTAATCTATACTTTTGGGCCTTTAATGGACATGAGTTTCAAGTAGTTGCTGGTAGGACTATGCCTATGATTTCATAGTCACACTTGTCCTTTCTCCAAAAGGCCTCTGCACTTTTCCTTGAAATGGTCAATGGCATTTGGAGGCAAGGCAACTAAAGCTCAAATTATGGCAGGACATACAATGGCTAAAATCTATTACAACCTTGCCGATTCTGCTCAAAGGCGTGCTCACTGCAGAAGATGGTAATTTTGATGTGTGGTATAATCACTGAGTGTTTCATTCACTATAGAAAAAAATTAAAATTGTATATTGTTTCTTATGATGTTAAATGAAATGAACAGCTCGAAAGGCAGTAGAAGCGGGTGTTTCAGGAATAATTGTATCCAACCATGGTGCACGCCAACTTGATTACTCACCTGCTCCAATATCTGTTCTTGAGGAGGTAAAATTTTCTTTCTTATAAATAATTGCCTTTCCATTAATAGATCATATTATTCTTTTTTGGTTGTGCAGATATGAACAATACTTGAAAGGGAAAACTATAAGCAATATAAATTGTTATGACATAACCACAGTATTAATGTACAAGGAAGTGCTGACAAGGCTTTCCTACATTTTCCGTCTTCGAGTGTATTTTGTTTACATTATTGAAGTTCAGAGTTGATTGACATATCTGTGGCCTCAGGTAGTCGAAGCTGCTTCAGGAGCGATTCCTGTTCTACTTGATGGAGGAATTCGTCGTGGAACCAATGTTTTCAAGGCCTTGGCTCTTGGTGCAACAGCTGTAATGGTAATATGCTTTGCATTATTCATGAGTATTAGGTCAAAAACTATTTGTACCCTCTGCACTTTCTATTAACTTTTCATTCTGTGGGATCTCAGAAAGTAGAAATTATAGACTTTCCTGGCCTCTAATCTTTTAGATTTATTGGGATTACGTATGGAGCATGAACTTCAAAGATAGCAGATATATTTGAGGACGACGAGACCTCTCCCATGCCCACATACTCTTGCTTGCAATTACTTTGCTTTTATGGAAGCATCTTGCTTCATTTTCATAGTTTTCATTGCCTATGTTGGAACTGTGTTCTCATTCTGCACTCTCTTGTACTACAGGTTGGACGACCTGTGATCTTTGGCCTGGCAGCAAATGGAGAGAAAGGAGTGAGAAAAGTCATTGAAATGCTCAACAACGAGTTGGAGCTCACCATGGCCCTAACTGGCTGCACCACCGTGAAGGACATCTCCAGAAGTCATGTCCAGACTATCGCTGATGGGCTGAGATCTTGTCTTTGATACATATGATGTTTGAAAATGTTCTCGCCCCTTTCAACTGTTGAGTGAGACTGAAACTTTAGACGAATAGAATCCCTTCTGATGTTAGCTTTTGAACTTACAGCAATTTCTTCTTCTTCTTCTTCTTCTTCTTCTTTCCCCCTGCTGATGACTAAACAGTTTGTTCCTGCTCCATGAGATCATTTTAACTCTGTATGCAGGATTTCTCTCTTTGAAATTATTTTGAATCTGCATGACAAATTATCGAGGCACGTGTATGTGAACTTCATAACGTGGAGCTTGTGCTAGTTATAAACATTGCAAATGGTATCTCAATTGGGATCTTAGTCTGTATCATCTATTCAAAGGCCTTGAGAGGAGTATGAGACACAGCTTAGTGTCATGCTTAATGTCGGTCTCAGCCTCACCAAAGTTACTCTGTGTGATGGGGGGCAAGTTTTTAGATTCTTTTTCGCTTAATAACATGATCGTATTAAATTATGAAAAATAGTCATGGTAATTTCGTCCGGCTGTGTTCTTGAAACCTTTCATGGTCCCAGTTCAAAGGTACAAATCATATTAGGCTCACACTATTCATAAGATATAAACAGAATTGATTAAACATCCATGTTATTTACATCACAGCCAACATTTACGCCAATAAAAAATAATTAAATCTAAATCATAAACCCCAAATCTAAATCTGCGAACTCAGCTGAGGGCTGGCAGGTCCAGCTCCTCCAGCATCCCCCCGACATTATTGTTCATCTGCTGTTGTAAAGCACCCGAGCTCAACTGCGGGCTTATCGCAGTCTGCTGACTCATTTGCCGCTGCTGCTCCGTCTGCTGCAAGGGCGAGCTTCTCTGCTGCTGCTGCTGTTGTTGTTGAGGCTGCTGCTGCTGCTGCAATTGCTGTTGTTGCAATTGCTGCTGCTGTGGTGGTTGCTGCTGCTGCTGTTGTAGAAGCAGCAAGTGCTGTTGTTGTTGGTAAAAGTTTGCATCAGGAATCTTGGGTGGGCCGATGGACGCCATCGCCCTACGCTGCAATTGACTCATATTTGCTCGGTTCATCGCATGGCCGAGCATAGACAGGCCAGCGGAGCTAGTTATGCCGCCAACCATCCCAGCCTGACCACCATACATGCCAACCATGCCAGCAGCTAACCTGTTTTGCTGCACCTGCTTTATTTTCTGGGCCATTGCAGGAGCTTGGTCAGCTGACAGCGAGCCAGGTCGAATCCCAGTGCCAAGGTTGGACATCGAGCGGAGGTTCATCTGATTGGGCCTGATCCCACTCACAAGCCTGACAAGGGCCGAAGCAAGTCCCCCATTCCCGTGATGTTGCCAAGACCACCAAGGCCAACCATGTTGTTGTTGCCCATATTTCCCACTCCACTGAGACCCATCATTACCTTCCTCTGCATCAGATTCTGCTGCTGTTGCTGCTGCTGCAACATCTGGATCTGTAGGTGAGTTGCAGACTTGTTGCAATCATTGGACTGGCATTCATCTGTATGTCTGAGTTCTGCCCCATTAACTGAGACAAAGGATTTTTTGAGAGCATGGAAGATGATCTCTGAATCTGAAGGAGTGAGAGCAGCAGCTGCTGCTTCATATGTTGCTGCTGCTGTTGCTAAAGTAAAGGTTGATCAAGCTGTTGTGCCCTTGGAGGCGTGCCAGCACCTGGAAAATAGCCTTGGGATATTGGTAAGGCCCAGCTGTTACTTCCTGAGGCAAGCATCCGTGCACTGTTGTTTGAGAGATTTTGGGAGGGATTTGGGGAGCCCATGCCAATATAACTTGATGGGTTCGATGTATTTGATAATGGACATGGAGTTGCTTCTTGTTTTATTTCTGGTGCAGCATCATCTGATGAAATTCCTGGAACCATTGTTAGGATGCCAGGAGCTGAACCAAAGTAATTTGCTGAAGTTTGGGCTTGATCATCATGTTTTTGGTATCCATCTTTTGCCACCTGAAGAACAAATAAGAAGAAAAACGAGGTTTTGTACGAAAATTAAAGAAAGTTAACAATTTAGATATTAAGTGATGGAAGTTAAAAACAGATTCTTACCAGTGTGCAAAACTGAGCAGCAAGCAGATCAGCATGATTCTGATAAAAGATATAAAATTAAATGATTAGATTATGAAAAAAAAAGAAACAGGCATATCCTTAATGATGATAAATTTGGTCCCAGGTGAGGACAACACAATGCCTTGGCAACTAAAATCAAGGAGAGTTGCACACTACTGGTGACACAGAATCCACCAGACTGCCCCAAAGTCCTTCAGTTTGTTGTGGATGAAGACAATGAAGATTCTCGCAACTGCACGATCTCTAAATCACAACCGTTTGGACTAATTTAGATAGACACGCAAGGGGATTTGTTGTTTAAGATACACATTCTAATAGAGATTTTTGACATCCCAGACATTTGTAGCTTCCACCGACTTGTCTCCATACCCAGATATCTATAGCATGAAGTTCAATGTTACTGCTCTACATCCTAACATGCATAATTTTCTGAATTTTTGACGCTTATGTTATGAGAATTGACATAATCATTTATCAGCGCGAGAATGTGATAGAATTGACAACCTTCAGCACCTACCAATTTGTGAAACTGACAATTTTTGAAGTTTAATGATTGTGCCTACGTCAGTAAGATCAGGATTCAACTGTTAAGTTAATTGAATTTAGTACTTGTATTATTAAATTCTGTTGGAATTTATACCACTCTATAGGCAATGCCTTTTAATTACATATCCCCCAAACATGAGTCAATGGCCATCAAAATGATGAACATGAGTGGTGTATGCAGTATGAATGGGCACCTTGTGGTCAAGTAAGTTAGACGATCCCATCTCCAAATTGAAGATTTATTGAACGTCATGGAGACATACAAATCCAAATCTTATTGTTTCCTTATTATTTCCACTACCATGTCACTAGGATTTTTGGCACTACGCATATGACTTGACTTGCCCAGACCCATAGCATGAATGCGTCAAGGGTGTAACTCAATTAACAATTGCGAATATTCTTCGTGTGTGTTGAGAGATTATGTGTATTGGTGTAGTGACACATTGCCTGTGAGAGTTGATATACTTGGGATTGATTATTACATATAGATCAGAGTGTGAGGCCTAAAACTCAACTCTTACTCTCCAAAATCTCTGATACTATTTTATCATGATATCAGAGTCACTCAAATAATCCTAAAATCCTAATCTCAATCTCAATGTAAAAAAAAAAAAAAAAAAAAAAAAACGCTATTCATCTTCGTCACCTCGCGACCTTCCATGCCATCTTCTTCTCTCCAGCGGCCTGCCACCATCGCCACCTCGCCGTTGTCGCCTCATCATCTTTGTCACGACATCATCGTCGTCTCATCGGCACGTCCTCACCACCACCATCACCGCCTCATCGCCAACATCCTCTTCCCGATTTCATCCAGATCTCGATATTCAGACGAGTCATCGTCTTCGTCTTCTTCCTCGTCTTCGTCTCGTCGTCTTCAACTTCATCTTCGTCGTCGTCTTTGGTGCTGACTCGAGTCAGTAAAGCTGACTCGAGCTGACTGAGCCAATTAGCGCTGACCCGAACTGTCGACATCGACCTGAGCCGACAGCGCCGATCTGAGCCGACTAAGCCGACAACGCCGATCCAAGCTGACTGAACTGATCAAAGCGCCGGCTTTGACCCAACCCAACCAGAACTGAAAATGATTCTTTGATGGGTGTTTTAATGAAGGTATTGACTTTTTTTTGAAGTGTAGCAGGAAGTTTTCTTTTTGTCTATATTCTGAGGAGGGTTTCTTTTCAAGTTCGTTTGTTTTATGATGGCTGATTCTACTGAGACAAAGATGTGAGTCTAATGGGATGACGACTCAGACGAGAATTTCTGAGATAGTTTCCAGCATGATTATAGATCAAAAACTTGATGGAAATAATTACCTACAATGAAAGTGAGTAGTTGAGATTTATGTGGTTGGTCGAGAAAAGACTAGTCATTTGTTGACAGATCCTCCTACTCATGTGATAAAAACTTGGACATTGGACGACAACATCTAGGTGAGGATGCAGTCTGGGAGAAGGTTGATCTATTAAACCCATTAATTTTGCGTCCGGGTTCGCCAAACCCGGACACGAATTTAGCACAATTTTGTGTCCGTGTTTGACGAACCCGGGCGCAAAATTGCTACAAGTTTGTATCTTGATTGTCGAACTTGGATGCACTCTGCGACCGTCAACACGACACAGGAGAGACGAAACTGCTTAGCGCCTACGTGACACCAACGCGGCTCGTCAAATATCGATTTTGATAATTATTTTCTAAAAAGATCTTTTCTTAAAATTATTTTTTAAAGGAGGATATTAAAACAAAATGCCCTTTTAAGAAAGTTTTATAGTTTTGAAGATCAAAATAATTAGAACTTGAAAACAAGTCAAGCTCTTTGTTTCAAAGGGGGAAAAAAAATAAAAAAGCCAAGCTAAAAGGAGAAAAACATACTCAAAACACATCTAATCTAATATAGATAGAAAATGCGGGGCATCGAACCCGTATACCTAGGGGTGCCATCGGATCGGATACGGATCGGATATTACATCTACCATATCCATATCCGCACCCAACCTTCGGATACAGATACGGATACGGATATTGGCGGATGTGAAAAAATGATATCCGTATCCGCCAAAATCGGATATCAAATATAAATCGAATATTAGCGGATCGGATGCGGATACTAATCAGATATATTAAAAATGGATATGGTTAAAGATAAATTAAACAGAAATACTTATATTACTTTTTATCTCATCTACTACAATATTAAATGTGATACATACTATGATATTATTGTGTACATATCAATACATTCATCGTATTCATTGTCATTTGACTTCTATAACAATAGATTACACGTCCTCCGGTGCTAAATGCCGATTCGGATGACATGGTTGATGTCGAAATACGCAAAATATCATGTGGTGCTCTTGCAAGAATCGAATACTTTTCACTATTACTTTTTCACCAACTCAAAATATCAAAATTTAATACCTTATTTCATTGAAGAATAGTATTCTCCATACCGATATCATTATGAAGCACGCAACATTCAGATATCGGATCGGATACGAATAAGATATTACTTTTACCATATCCGTATCCGCACCTACCTTTCGGATACGGATACGGATACGAATATTGACGGATATGAAAAAATGATATCCGTATCCGGATTGGAGGCGGATTCGGATGCGGATATCCGCGGATAATCCGTATCCGGTGGCACCCCTACGTATACCTCTCGCAGACAAAGCGATCGCTCTACTGTTTTGAGTTAGACCGCTCATATAAGTGAGGTGCGACTAAGAAAATCAATAATATATAATGAACCCGAATAACATTTAAATCTACGGCCAATACAGAGTGCTTTTGTTATTTCGACCTCCTCCCCTGTCAGGCCTCTCGGGCTAGGGTTTTGGTTCTTGGTTCGCTGTCATCTCTCTCTCCACAGGTACTGCTCTTTTCTCCCTCGTCATGAAAATAATTTAGGGCTACGATTTCCTATATTGTCATTATAGTCTTTGAATCCCTAAAAACGTGCCCTTTCGGGTCTTTCTCCAAACATCAGATTCGAAACCCTAGTTCTTGGTTGCAGTTATTTCTTCCCCGATACTTTATCTTCTTCCAAAATTTTATAGTTTCCTATTAACAGAAACAAAATTCCTTATTAATTGTTAACGTGGTTCTTAGGATATATCTGCTCCGACTTCCAGATTGTATTTCTTTAGTAAATTATTGCTCCTTTTTAAAACTCTGGAGGTATTCCTAGCCCCATTTACTTGTATATATGATTTATTTATTGCTATTGATAATAAGTTAGATTGGCAAAATTTGAATTTATCTTTTTATGCTGTCAAATCCAGCAATGTAGTTCAACTGGTTATACTTCATGCGTTTTAATCTAAGCATCCAATATCAATTGGTCTCTGTTTTTTTGTTGCATCACACTTCTCTACATGAATTGAGGCATTGTTTTTTTTCTAAGTTAAAGATGAACTTTTTGTTTAGATGTTGAGAGAACATATGCTTTTGTTGTTTCACACATGTGTCAGCTCACTTGTAAGTAGGGTTATGGGTCTGTTGTTCCTTTTTTCCATCGTTTCTCCATTGAAAGTGGTCTTCAATCTATTGCATTTCTGTTAGTAGTGTGCATAGGGGTGTGGGCTGTGTAGATTTGTGGCTTTGTACTTTGTTCTGAGAAAAAGGTGTGTGGGTGATTATTGACCTATAATTAATTTGTAAGTTTCTGATGATGTTGCTTATGGTTGCCTTCCTTTGCTAACTTGTTATTTTCTTACCAGTTCCATTTGTATTTCTTTATGCTTTTGGGTTTTGGTGTTTAAGGTTGTTTCTATGTTATTCTCTTTCAACTTTTATGGTCAAAGCATCTAGTGAGATCTCCCTTGTGTCAACATCTATTGTTTTCTAGGAATTATTGTTACGGAAAACATGGTTGAGACTAGCAAGCGCTTCCGTCAGAGGGATGGCGACAATGAAGGGAAAAATCAGAAGAGGAGATCTGATGACAAGGAAAGTTCTGGTGATGCGGAGCTGGTCGTTTACCGCATACTTTGCCCAGACGCTGTTATTGGAAGTGTAATCGGGAAGGGTGGCAAAGTGATCAATTCTCTGAGACAAGAGACACATGCTAGGATCAAGGTTGTTGATCCATTTCCTGGTGCTAACAAAAGAGTTATTACCATATACTGCCACGTCAAGCACAGAGAGCCTATGTTTGATGTTGACGAGGACCTGGATGGCACCGAAGCTCTCTGCCCTGCCCAAGATGCTCTGCTAAAAGTTCACGAAACTATTGTGAATGCTCTGGCCAACACTGAAGATTCTGACAACCACCATAAGGAAGAGGCTGACATTCTTGTTCCATCTAGCCAAGCCTCAAATGTTATTGGCAAATCTGGGGTCATTATCAGGAAATTGAGAGCAAAGACCGGGGCCAATATCAAAGTGATCCCAAAGGATCCTAGCAATGCTACCCATTCCTGTGCTATGAGTTTTGACAACTTTGTCCAGGTAAAATATGCATAGCTCCACCATTTTGATGAATCATCACATGCAATAACATTGCTCTTGTTGTTTATGTTCAGTATCAAGGCATGTGCTGGATAAATTGATTGATTATAACTTTTAAACGGTTTATCATTGTGCTCGTATTTTTCTCTCCTGAAGTTTGCTTCATATAGGAATCTGGATTCTAAAGGATAAACAGTTGCTTTGATGTTTAGGACTTATGGACTCTGCAGATTGCCTTCCTGAACTTTCAGCTGTTTACATCTTGAAATTTATTTCCGGAACACCATTTTGCTCCGTTATTTAACAAGAAACTCAAGTATTTTGCATGTGCCATGTGCAATTGTTTTCTTTTTTCCCCTACTTCTCTGGTGCATCCTTTCCCTGGTTAAGCCATGCTTCACAGAAAGGCTTTACCAAATATTTATAGTTCAACTGTAAGGCTATTATCAGTTTCTTCTGGAGGTTGTGAGGATTCACAACTATTGTGATTTTTTTACTTGTCAAAAATTCCCCCTTACTCCCATAGATTTTGCATGCTTGTTTAACCTCTCTTTTTGCTTCACAGCTATTGTCAATTTTTTATTTGTCAGACATGCTGAAATGAATAATTCTTATTCCCATATAGTTGCATGCCCCTTCTCTTTTTTGAAGATGCTTTTATAGCTCCATTAAAAGTCATCTTTAATTATTAGAAGTTTTATTCTTGACCTTATGGCTTATGGACAATATATGTGTTGTCAGGTGCTTAGTTCTGGGAGAACAGTACTATTTTGAACCCTTATATAGTAAAATCCTTGTTCTTTTCTGCAAGAACTGAATTCTCTTTTTTTCCAATGTTCGTATCGTCTTTGTGCCTGGGCAGATATCTGGTGATGCTGAAGCAGTGAAGAAAGCATTATTTCACGTTTCAGCAGTCATGTACAGTTTTCCTCCGAAAGAAGAGATATCACTTGATACCACTGTTCCTGAGCTTCCACCCAGTATTATCATTCCATCAGATGTACCCATTTATCCAGCTGGTAGCTTCTATCCCAGTGCTGATGCCATCATTGCCCTCATAGTTCTGTTCCTCCAGTCATCAGAGTAACAACCCATCCACCAGAGCTTCGTGGATATAACGACACTTCTGCTGCATGGCCAGTGTATCCATCTTCTCTTTCAGTTGTCCCTGGCTACGATGTTCCGGAACGTTCAGAGGAATTAGTAGTTCGTGTCCTGTGTCCATCCGATAAGATTGGGCGTGTTATTGGTAAAGGAGGAGTGCCATTAAAAATGTAAGGCAAACCAGTGGTGCACGTGTTGATGTTGATGACATAAAGAACAAATCCGAAGAGTGCCTTATAACAGTCACATCCACAGAGGTCTCTCTCTCTCTCTCTCTCTCTCTCTCTCTCTCTCTCTCTCTCTCTCTCATCACACACACCACAAACTTTATCATTATTGTTTGGTCTTGTTATGTTATTTGCAGTCTACAAATGATGAAAAATCCGCTGCTGTGGATGCTGTTTTGCTACTACAAGAAAAAATCAACGACGAGGGTGATGAAACTGTGAACATCCGCCTTCTTGTTCCCTCTAAAGTCATTGGATGTTTAATTGGTAAAAATGGTTCTATTATAAATGACATGCGCAAGAGGAGTAAGGCTGATATTCGTATCTCAAGAGGCGAAAAGCCCAAGTGTGCTTCTTCCAATGATGAGCTCGTGGAGGTTTACCAATCACTATATGTGTTCCCCTTATTAGTTGTCTTTACTTAAGTTGTAATATGTAAGTTTCTTCTTCTTATTTTCCTCTTTGACTTATCCATAGGTGTCTGGAGAGGTAGGCAATCTGCGAGATGCTCTTGTTCAGATTACTCTTAGGCTAAGGGAAGATGCCCTGAGAGAAAGGGAAGGAACTGGAAAAAGTAATGCTCCGACTGATTCTCTATACTCCGGCAGTCTATCTGGGCCTCCTTTACTACCTAGTCTTCCATCAGCTGCTCCTTTGGGTTATGATCAGCGTGCTGAAACTGGAGGTGGCTTGGGATCGCTTTCTGGTAGTAGCCTGTATGGATATGGCGCTTTGCAGGTCTGATATCATCTGCGCTAGCTTTTCAAGTTGACTTGTGAAAAATTGTGTCTCCAAATTACTTATATTTCTATTGCCTTACTCTGTTTTCTCATTATGTTTTTCCTTGTAAGGTTGGAGATAATGGCTATGGATCCCTTTCGTCTTATTCATCAAAAGCATACAGAGGAGGGTATGTCTGTTCTTAGCTGTCTATATGAGTTTGGTGCAGATGCTATATATACATTTAGAATATTGATTATTGAGAGAAATGCTGCTTTTTGTTTTTTGTTGTTATTCAATGTGAATAATGTTATGCCATTCTCTTAGTTAACCTTGTACATTAAGGAATTGCATGTAGTTTATTTTATCTGTCCAATAAATACACAGTTTATCGATATGACACTGCTTTTTCCACTGATCTTCTTTATTCTTGTACAGAATTCCACAATTCACAGAGATGGTGATTCCTTCACATGCTCTGAGCAAAGTTGTGGGGAAAGGCGGCACCAACCTTGCTAATATTCGGAATGTGAGTTTTCAGGCACATGGTGTTTTTAATTCTTTACTTTGTGCATGGCATATGTTTAACATTTCATACTTGACAGTTTATCTGCAATGCACAAATCCTATTACATGCATGGGTTAATTATCTTTAGGTTTAACACTTCCAGATGCATATTTACATCATATACTTGTGTCAGCATTCCTTTGGTTGTGCTAAATAAATAGCCTGCAAGTTGTGGGGAATTAGCTTTTACTGCGATGAAACTATGTAACTAGTTGCTTGTGTGATTATTTGGCAAAATGTGAGACAAGTGAACTGTATCAAAAACAAAATAGAATTTAACATGATAGTAACAGCCAACTATGCAAAAGATTTCTGTGAAAAATTTCTTGTAGCCTTTATTTCAAGATTTCTTTTTGATAGTTCCTTTTGCTTGCTTATGTATTCTTATACAGTCATCTTAAGATATAAAAAGAAATGCTGTTTCCGTTATATTTATTATATGACTTCAATTCTGGAACATTTTATCGCTTGGTCATTTTTACTGGTTCTTTAGACCTTGCGGAAATTTGAAATTTCATGGTTGATAGAAAGTAGAGTACAAACTTCTAGGGAACAACATTTGAAATATAGGAGTTTATGCATCACACTTTGCATTCTAACTAATATCATAATTTCTTTTCTTCTTCTATCTTATAATAATTAGCTGGTCTTATAAAATCCTGTGAGATATTCATTATCTTTGTCTTGAGTCTTTACCATACTTCATTCCCTGTTGCTTGCAGTTATCTGGCGCTGACATAGAAATTGTTGATTCGAAATCATCGCGATTTGAGCGAATTGCTCAGATATCTGGAACCTCTGAGCAGAAGCGTTCAGCAGAAAATATGATTCAGGCATTTATCTTATCAACTTAAGTAGCAGCCGTGCTCTATCTGCACCTGTCTGACTTTTGCTCTACAGGTTGTCTTTGCTCTATTTCATGGTCCTCTTTCTAGTGTCTTTGATCTGTACTGAAAAGTGATTTTGTATGTCCTGTGGTCTTCCTTGCCCTCCTTAATGGGTCAGTTCAAGACTGTTTCACAGCTGCTTTGGGAGACAATTCTAGTGCAAGGATGTCTTTATTTCATAGAAGTTTAGGTTCTTTGCTACTATTCCTTCATTGACCCATGCTTCTCTAACTAGGTGGGTATATAACATTTCTTGTTAGCTGTCTTTAAGTGACTGTTACACTGCTCTGTGTTCTTATATTTTTGTGAACTATCTTTTCGTGCCAACCTCATTCTCTGCGATGTGCGTAGAATGGTTCATCAACGTGCTGTTGTAATCAAATCTGAGGGCTACCATATTCTCTGATAATCAGCAGAAAATATTTTTCTGTAATCATATTTATGAATCATTCAGAACTTGAACTCTATTTGCTTATTTACATGTTTGGCATCAAATTGGAGGCAGGAATAGTGTTCGTGCTTTACACTTTTCATTTATGAGCTGCACAGGCTATACTGATCAATTAGTTTGTACCTTCATGTGATTCTCCAACCCTTCTATCTGATGCCAACTTTCACTGCTAATTTAGTGTGTTATTTTTCCCTTCATATTGCAGCTCCTTCCCGCTCCACAACTTCGCTGGAATTATCATTCTTATTCTTATTCTTGCAAATATTTTCTCTTAAAAACTCTGTTGTTCAAAACAATTCTTCTTTTCCCCCTCTTTGGTATGTTCAAGTTCTGTCCCTTCTTACTTGCTCACTATATACATTTTCTGCCTTGTGTTAACCTGTATGCGTAACTTGCATATGTTTTAACATGTCTAGTTCTCTGACAAGGTTTCTTATTCTTAGTCACTTGGTTAATTAAGTATTTTCTTCTTTCTCTTAAATGTTTAAACATTGTCTTTTCATATTCCTACAATGCTAATCATGTTATATAGCTTTCACTTTCTTCTGATGAGAAAAGATTTGTTCTCGACCAATTCTATACAAACGGCACTCTGTGAAATGGATTGTTCTCTCTCTGTAATTAGTTATGAAGTTGATCTGCAATCAATGAATGCATCCTGAGTGCATTCCTTCCATATAGGGGTCTTAGTATATTAATATAGGAATGCAATCTAAATTGTGCTGTTTGCTGCCACCTAGATTAGTTATTTTATCTGCAGATCTGTTCCTTAACTAATGTTTCAGTTTGAGGTTTAGAACTCCCTACTAGCGACTCTTCTTTCTAAATCACCTTCATAGGATTTTAACCAACCAATGACAATTGGTAACTCTGGGAATCCTCTTTACTCTATGCAATAAATTTATCTAGTCTATGTGATACCCTGAGGATCCACTGTACTCGATTGGATAAAACTTATCCAGTCTATTTGATCTCTCTCCCCACCCCCACCCCCACTTCTGATTTGACATTATAATATCTGTGAGGATAGCAAATCCCTCTGCCTCTATAACTGATTTAACATTATAATAACGGTGAGATAGCAAACCCCATTGTGAATTGTGTTGGAACCAGCAGCCTGTCAACCTGCAGCCATGGATTATTTATTCGAAGATTGTCATGTAGTGTCTTACATTTACTGATGACTTGTTTCTGTGGCTCTAAGAACTTTGGTTGTGATCTTCTCAAGTCATTTTTTTCGCCCTTTCTGACCTGTACTTAGGCGGTGGCATTATCTACATTTTCCGAATAGATCTATCTATATACAGACCAATACAACCTTGTCCTCTTATAATTGTGTTGGCATCTGGTCTCATTACAAATTTTCCATAGACATGGAATATTGACTCTTGACTGTCTCTGCTTAGTGTTAGTGGGGGTCCTGTTGTGATTCAGTCCCTTAATAAACATATAATTGTTGCTTGCTTGACTGAACTTCTGACTAGTTTGGACCAACCCATCGCGATTTGATCTCTTAATAGTCTCTCTATGTTGGACCGACCTGCGTGTTCTGATATTCCCTTCTGCCATTTCATTGCTCACCAGGAGAAATTTATATGCTTACTCACTATTTGCTCTTGATTAAGGGGTAAGTGAATGCTTGGCTTTAGGAAGCATATGTCTCCTTGGTTCTACTTTATTTTAGTAAGAAGGCTAGCGGTCTATGCATCATCTCTGGCAATTCTTCTTTCACGGGGTCAGTTGTGCATCATGGAAACTGACGTCTTTAATGTTTTGAGCTGATCGTTCACCTCTTGGTTGAGTAGATGATCTTTCCTACTTTCTTTTGTTTATAGTGTACTTTAGCCGAGCCACATGCCACATTTCCTGGTTTCAGGTTTCCCTTCTATGACCTGCTTTTTATAATATTGACACTTTCTATTTGCCGTATAAAAGTTATGGCAGGATTTACCTGTCAATATACTGATTTAATTATGATTGAATCAGTTATTGTTCAGACCCCCTTCAAACCGCAATTTGCTTGTTCCAAGCTGTGCTTTCTTCAGCAAAATTTGCTAACTCAATGCTTTTTTAAGTTAGTGTGTGTCTGTTCTCAGTATAATTATCTTTTGTGCTTGCTAAGCAATTTCAGATTGATTGTTCCTTTACATGTATTAACTTGCATTGCAAAAATCCGCCCGCACTGTGATATGTCTTCAACTCTGATTGCTAGTCTGGTGCTTGGGTAAAAGAGGGTGGTGTTAATTCTCTGACATCTTATGCAGATGGTCTCTTAGTTTACCCTAGTAAATTTGGGATTTGTTGTTATCGATTTTGTCTTCTCATTTGTTTCCATCCACGTTCTCTATTTTGTGTCATCTAATTACACTTTACCTAATTTTGTCTCTCCCTTTTGTTCTGCCCAGTGCCCTTCCAATCTTCTCCTATTGAACCCCCCTCCCCCCCTCTCGTCAACTCTGTCATGCTTCGAGTCCTTTGTGTGTCAGTAATGCTTTCCTTATTTCATATCTACTTGGCATTGGACAAATTTTAGATGTTTAAAATGTTCATATAAAGTTTTCAGATTCATTGATCTACATATTAGAGCTGTTGACTTTATGTTATAATTGTTGTCATCATTATTGTGGTCTGGTCTCTAGCTCTTGAACAGTGGTCATTGCTTAGGTTAGGAATCTGTACTTTTTAGCATCCTTCTCTCCTTGTTCTTCTGAGTAATTAATTTGTGGTTCTAAAACTTAGGTGCAGAATAATCTAGATGGATCTTAATGTTTAACAGCTTCATTGTCATCACGCCTAGCGATTTGAAATGAGCTTTTTGTGTTACCCAACCCCTTTCAGTTTCACTGTGTTTGCTTTTAGATTATCTCATTGTTTCTTTTGATTGCAATTCATTTGCGATATCTTTAAGAATCATATAATGGCGTCAAAAGTGAAATGTTGAGTTTAAGATGATTTGCAGCATCCTCTGTGTAGTGGTCTCCTTTACCTTTTGGAGCATTTGTTTGGTTATTTCTATGGTTTTCCTAAACAAGTATCATTGTCCAGTAGGTTTTTTTTCTTTCAAGAAACTAGATTATGATGATGGATAATATTTAGCAGCTCCAATATTATTGACTCTTCTAACTGCCTGGCCATTCAAGAATTGCTTCTTGTGTTACCCTCCTACTTCTCAGTTTCTGTTTCTTGCTTTCTCTAGTTTCTGCTGTCATGGTTTCTCTTGACTGTGGTTCATCCAAGGTCATCTTTAAGAATCATTAGGTGGCATCAAAAGTGAAAATTGAACTTGAGCTTGTATCTGCAGCACCCTGTATGTTGTAACATATCATTTTGTCTCATTGTCTGAGGTGTCCCTAGACAATGTCATTTCGGAGGTTTTTGAATTTTTTTAAGACCTCTGCATTATGAATGATTTCATTCCCTTCACGCTATTTTGTAATCACATAAAGCTTTTACTCTATT
>JAVJIF010017568.1:0-69560 GCA_038442645.1 Agave tequilana
AATTCTTGTAAGAATTTAGTGTGTTTAAGTTTAGAGCGTTAGATTGTTGGTTTCTTTATCAAAAAGACATAGAAGTAACTTGGACAACCCAAAGGCTATGTACGTTTCAATGGTAGGATTAACCGAGAATTTTTCAATATTTGTTGCTCGGAGGAGAAAAAGGTATGAGGTAAGATACATGAGATATCCAAATTACTTGTCACCTTCGATTTTGAAAATGTTTTGTTAAATTCTTTTAATTGAAACGTTGTTGGACATTTTGTCCACCTTCTATCTATGAAAGAAAAGTAATAGCGATTTTAGCCCACGTATAATGCTGCACACATTACTATGTTCATCCTCATTATTATGTAGCATCAAAGTTGCTATCATGCTTATGGGAACATTGAGGTCCACGTCGGCCATGGTTCCTAGGGCAGCAGTGGAATTTTTTTTTTTGGCTCACCGTGTTTTTCGTGACCGTCGTCGCCGCGCTCATCTGGGCCGTTGATTCCGGTGGGCCTTCGGGTGGAACCCGGTGGCCCCACCCAGCTGAATGGCTCCCAAGCGCAGTGAGCGCGGTGAATGAGTGACACGGTGAGCAAAATGGAACTAGGCAGCCGTGTAGGGTCTCTCTTCTTTTCCACCGCTCTAGAGGCGCGTGCATGGATGTGGACAAAGGGCCTGTTTGAAAATGAAAGAGAGGAGAGAAAAACTGACAGATTCAGTTGCGAAAACTACTGAATAGATATTTTACATCTGAACTGATTTTTTCTGGTTTAAGTATCTCTTTCTAGTTGCACTGGAACGTAGTCACATTAGTGAGGCTTACCATCGTCAGGAAGCAGTGGGAACTAGAAATTGTCACTGTCACCGACCGTAATATTTTGTTAGTTACTTTCTATTGCTTTCCTGCCAGAAATCCGACGGCTCCACATGAGCTCTCGTTCTATGGCGTGATGCCAATGACCTGTAATGTTGTGTCTCTTTCGAGTCCTGGATCCTTTATTATAACTTTTGCTCGCCCTGTCTCTACGACTCGCGAACATCCCATGCACGACCTGATGTAGAGCCAAATAGGAACTGGCGGACCGGGCGAGGTCCCCATCTCATTAAAAAAAGTCTATATTAAAAGAGAAAATGCTTAGAATCTTCCTACAAGCTTTCTCAAAAAAAAAAGCTTGATGGTGGGCTCCGCAATGTCAATTTTTCAGCTCATTTTCTCTCCATTTTGCAGTGCAGGTGAAGTAAAGAAAATGCTGACATTTTAATGACGTCAGCACAAATTTTTTTCACTTTTAATTTTCTCAGACAAACCAGACAAACAGCAGAGAGAGAGAGGGGGGGGCTGAAAACTGACAAATGCCCCAAGAAACCCACCCTTTTTTTCCGAGAAACAAACAAAAAAGAGAGCGAGACTTCCAAGTTGTTGCCATAATGTGGTGTCAAGCATATAAATAGACCCAACGACCACGTCGGCTAGGTTTGTGGTCCACTCTGTGGACTCAAGGAAGCAACCAATGGACAGGCAATAATTCAAACTGAAAAGATTTATAAACTAATTGAGATGACGGAGTCATGGGGCAAGCCATAGCCCATGGATGACTGAGTCTTTGTTTCACATGCATAAAGAGCTCTGTTCTCACATCATGCAAATAGGAGATGCATGGGTACATCACATGCAGTTTCTTCTTCTTCTTCTTCTTCTTCTTCTTCTTTTTTCCCTTCTTTCATTATTTTCTATAATATGTTTTTTACATGTACAATGCACGTGCGCAATCAGATTAATCAATTTGCATAGACGAATGTATTCAAATAAAGAAAAAGAAAAAGAAAAAAAAAGAAAAAGTTATAGTTTCTGTTTCTGGGACTTTTAGCATTTTGAGGTCATGTACAATCTGATAGTTTTAGTGATATAATTTCTCTGAGATAATTTAATCTGAATGATATGGTAAATAATAATAATTTTAAGCTATTAAATGCATGAGCCACATGATGATATCTAATATAAAGTAAGAGAGTAAGAACAAATTCATAATATTGAATATTTATTTTTGTATGAACATGTATTAAGCCCCTATAGAAGAGAAGATGAGAGAAAACCGTCTACGATGGTTTGATTATGCGATATAGATTTACAGATGCGCCTGTCCAGCAAGTATACCTTATCAACTCAGGGCAAGTTAAAAGAGAAAAGAGGAGATCGAAGAAAATATGAATAGAGGCGACACGACAAGATATAAAGGTTAAAGGTCTTAATGAAGGTATATTGCTCAATAAGAATAAGTGGAGAAAGCCGATACATGTGCCTAATCCGACGTAGTTCTCTTTTAGTACATGTAACCTACCCCAAACACTTGGGACAAATGACTTAGTTGTTGTTCCATGAACATGTATCACACTTTGAGTCCATTAATTAAATCGTAATCATCCAACAGGTTTCGTATCATAATAGTAGAGATTAGAGAAATACTTCAATTAGTACTAATCCTCTATCTAAAATTCAATAATCCTTCTCACTTCTTGATTACCAATTTTATACAACCATTATAGAGTACACTTGGAAATTATATGTTGCCCATCTGATTTAATTTGTTCCACGTGAAAACCGCAATTTTTGGAGGATAACACATGGCTATGGTTTAATGGAATCCTATTGAAGTTGCATACATTTCAACTATTTAGATAATCAAATGTTGGTCCAAAATAAATCTAACAAGGGCACATGTGTTGTGTGTTTCTAGCTACTTCAATGGATTATTTGAGAACCATGCTTATATATTAAATGAACCCTAATCCATATTTAAAGAAATAGCTTATTAGCTGCATTTAATTATTTCTAATTAGAAAATATATAATTATTTGAAAACCCCGTTATCCTATCATCATTTCGTAAAAAGACCTCGTGTACTATTGAAATGAGCATAAAGCCCTCTTGTCTTGTCAAAATCAATTTAACACACCTCAGCACTATTGGTATTGGAAAATTGGCTTACTTATTTTTTAATATAATTAGGAAAAAACTCAGCTTTATAAGTTGTTAGGCTTAATCTTGTTCATATCAGCAAAAAGCAGTCAGACAGATCAAATCTTTTTCCTATATAATTGTTTCTCTTTTTATCTTTTTCTCAGATTCAGACGATGTTCTTCGCTGCTTGGCTTGAAGGAAGTGTGCTTCCTATAGGAGGTGAGTCTCGCTGCGAGCTGCTTCAGCATCATGAATTATTCGATTTTGATCTCGAGACGATAGAGGATCAGATATAATCGAATCGATCACATGGTCATTGATTCAGTCAGGGGCATAGGTTCACTAGAAAGCCTGCACATGTCCATTTCATCGAAAGCTTGATCCTACCCCCACCTTTCATCTTGTCTTTGTTACGCAACACGCCAACAAAGAACTGTTAGCCCTCTCGCTTAAAAGTCCCTAAGGAGAGAGTCAGATTCAAAAATAGAATATTTTTGTGAATGTGATCATGATCGCAGTCCTAATAAAGACTCAAACATTTTTTTAAGGATTGCGATCATGATCACAGTTCTTTAAAAATTCAGAAACATGAAATTTTTTGAGGTCTGCGATCCCGCAGTCCTAATAAAGACTCAGAAATGCGGATTTTTTGTTAGGACCGTGTTTATGATCTTAGTCCTCAGCTCAATACTGCGGGGGCATTAAGTCTTTTTCATCGCTCTAAAGCATACTCAACAGCGCTTCTACGTGACACTCAACAATTGGCGCACGACCCTCAGTAGCGTTTCTGTGCTTGACACGCGGGCACGCGCCCTTTCTTTAAAAAAAGAGGTGACTGCAGTGAATTAAATTTTGTGAGTGAATCTTTTCCTAATTACGGATTGACATAGATGGTTGAAACGAAATCCCTATATAGTATTTTACAATTTATATTGAATCTAAGATAATAGATGGGGATTTTTCACATTTTTCACTATATCTTTGCTAGTATAAATGTGTTCTTCGCTAAATTCAGTAGAACGAAAGAATTCATTATCAAATTTTACATTAATACAACTATTTTGTACTGATTTTGAAAGTATAGGAGGGTTTTCGACTCATTCACTAGAATAAGGATTTTTTTAACAAAATCATGATAGTAAAAGAGATTTTCTATAATTTACCCTATTTTTCAATACACAAAAGGGTTGTATTTTCATTGACTAAGACGTTAAAGAAAGACATATCCATGTTAAATTAAAAGTATATGTTAAAAATTGTTACATGATTTTGACATGATTTATTAGACCTTGAACAATTGAATTTTTTTTTTTATGAACTTTCCAAACCTTTCAAATTGTAGTCAATTTCTGACGCATGCAAAAACTAAATATAATCCCAAAAATTTAAAACGTGCTAAAATACATAATATTAGAAGATAGGATATTCTTTCTATTAAAAAAGAAAAAGATATTTTTATAATGGTTTTTTAAAGTAGATTTGTATTTATATTTGTCCCTCACATCGAGGCAAAATTTATTCTACTATGAGCGTATATATAATAAAGCTAGATTATGACAATATTACAATGCCGTATTAAATTTGGAAAGAATCTCTTAAATTATATGATTTGCGCATACTCAAATCATATGAGTTTTTGATATAAACGTCTCTAGTTAATTTTTAGAGGCTGTTTGGTTTGCTGCAAATAAGGGTGAAATTGAGATTTGTGTAAGTTTTACGGTGTTTGATTGTAATATGAAAGTGTTATTGAAACAGTATATTGTGTTTTATTGTGTTTGATTAATAATGTGAAAGCGTAAATGAAAAAGTTGATCATAAAATTAACTGTTTGGTGATTTAAATAATATCAATATTATTATATTAAAACTGCTATTAAAAATTAAAATGTATAATAAATTTGTCAATTAAATATTAAATAGTAATAAAATATTAAACTAATAATAAAAAATATTATAATATAATTAAACTAAATAATAAAAATTAAATTATTAAAATAATAAAAAAATCTAACTAAAATAACTATATACTAAATATTTTATTAAAATATTTCTGAAAAATAATATTTATAAATTTATAAATTTATAATTAGTAAAAATATTGAAATACTAAATATTATAATATTCTTTAAAACACTATTAAATATAAAATACATAAGTTATTAAACTATATTATAAAAATATATAAAATTAAATTAATTTTTAAAAAATATTAATCACAATATATAAATATATTTTAATGTCAAATATTTAAAAAAGTAACTGTAACACCATACACGCCGCAAAATAGAGATGTAAAATTGGAAATTGAGATTGGAAAAAAGTGCAACTGGGATGTAAATTCCACTTACACTTTATCATTGCAATAAATGGTGAAAGTGAAAAAAAGATTTTTCCACTTGCAGCTTTTCCTTAAAAAAAAAAAACGCCCTTAAGAAAAGTGAATAGCCTTATTATGTTTGTAAAATATTCTCTTCCCTCTCTTCTTCATTTTTTTTAAAGTAGTTTCTTTTGAACCCAAATACTTTTAAAACGAACCATAACTATTTGAAAGGGAGATTTTTAATCCAAATTTATTAGTGAGAGAGAGAGAGAGAGAGAGAGAGAGAGAGAGGAGGGCGTGCCCGTGTTTTTTTGGGGTATTTTAGGTTTGATTAAATTAATCATACCGGAGTCAATTTAGTAAAAAAAAGTGATAAAATGATTGATTTAGATAATAACTTAAATAATTTGTAGATTTGTGCGCAAATCATATGATTTTGGTGGACTCTTTGTAAATTTAACATAATTTAAAGCTCTGATGTCTAAAAAAAAAACCATATATTTAAATATAATATTTTATTTAGTATGATTATTTTTATTTTACGGACGAACAAATGTTTTCTAAATATTCCTTAAAAATTTTAAGTAACCCAAAAAAGATTGATTGAGCTAAACATGGACTCCCCAAAGAAGGCCATGCACACAAAATTTTCTCCTATTTGTGAGATGTGTAAATAATAATCATGTGTTGACCTTCAATTTTTTTTTGTAATATTCAGATTTTTTTTTTTTGAGATGTCAAATATGTTAGACTTACAAATACTGAGCTTATAACTAAAAATAAATAAACCAAAAGTACCAAAAAAATTAACCAAAAACAAGATTAAAAAAATAATCAAAACTCATGTTTTCTCCCGAGTCTCCTTCATAAACTTTGTCCGTCCATCTTGATTCGCAGAGAGCGAGTGAGCAAGAAAGAGTAGCCGGAGCAGCAATGCTCCTACTCCTCCGTTTTTCCTCTTCGGGCCTGTTTGGTTAAGAGTAGAAGTGAGGAAATGAGGAATTGAGGAAGTAGTAATAATTCCCTTTGGAACTTGGGAATTGGTTAGTAAGTTTTCCGGTGTTTGGATGTTGTTAGGAAGTGTGGTCTGAAAATATTTTGTCTTTTCCGGTGTTTGGATGGTAATGTGAAAGTGGAAGTGGAAAAGTTGACCATAAAGTTGACCGTAAAATAATATTAAAATAAAAATTATTAAGAAAAATAAAAAATAGACTGTAATTATAATGCAAGTGAGATTTACATGGTTAAAAAATTAACTATTTTGTGCTACAATTTATTACAATGAGATTTACATGACTACAAAATTAACTGTAACATTCTGGAAGTGAGGAAATGGTTGTGTAAAAGAGAAAAGATAAAAGGAAAAGAGGTTTTCTTATTTTCCTTTCCGGTGTTTGGATAGATAAGGAAGTGAGCAATTATACTTCCCTATTTCCTTACTCCCGCCCACTTCATTGCAACCAAACAGCCCCTTCGCCGTTGTTGGAATTTGACCGACATCCTGCCACAAACGCGGTATACTAGTAAGCAAAGGGGAAAAAAAAAGGGACCCCCAATGTTGGAGAGGAGAAGATCAAGTGAGAGAGAGGAAACAGGGGAGAAATGGGCGACTGGTCAACGCACCTCCTCTCTCCTCTCTCTAGATATGGGCAATTGGTCAACGCACCTCTCTTTCCCATCTCCCATCCTTCCCAAAATTCAACGTTCAAACCTTTCTCTCTCTAGCCCTCTCCCTTTCTCTCTCCTCGCCCATTCCAATTCTCCGGCGCCATTGAGGACTCCTCCACCCCCATATTAAAAACCCTCTCCCCTCCTCTCCCCTCGTTGCACACCCCATCATCATCCGCTCACTTCATCTCCGCTTTCTCTCTCTAGATCTCTCTGCATCTCTCTCGTTTCCTCTTGTTCTCTCTCTAGAAACAAAGGACAAAGATGGTGAGGTTACCGTACCTTACAGCTCTCACCACCCTCTTCAGCTATGGCCTCCTCTTCGCCTTCGGCCAGATGAGGGATTTCTTCAGGAAAATACTGGATTTCCCAAAATCAAAGAATCTTCAGGTAGTTCTTTCATATTTTAGCAGGGAAAAAAAAACAATCGAAAAATACGCTCTTTTTTTGTGGGATTTCGTTCTTCTTCAAGGAAACCCAAATGGGTTTCTTGGTTTTGTTGATTTTTTGTGGAATTTGTTGTTGGATTTGGTTATTAAAGAAGGGATTTTGATTCGAAACAGGGTTATGCACCGATATGTTTAGGGATGGACGATTTCTACACTCGCCGGCTCTATCTTCGGATTCAGGTTAGGTTTTTTCTCGAAAGTTTCAATTTTTAGAATTTTTTAATGATTGTTGAATAAATGCATTGTTTTTTCATGCGTATCAGTGGATTTCAGAATTTTTGGATGAAATGACTCAATATCTTTTGTCAACTAGATGACCCATAAGAGAAAACTGGGAGAAAACGTTATGTTATTTTTACAATGAATATTATAAATAGTGGATATTTCATAATTATGGACTGGTTTCAGGAAAAAGACCAGTTTTTCATTAGAATCTATAATTACTCCCAGTTTATTGAATGGAGATTGAGATCAGTTTTTCCATTTGATTGTGGTAAAAAAGTTGCTTACTGAAAGCTTCTTTTGATGTGTTGTTATATATCACTCGAGCCTTTGTGTTTTCTAAATAAAGGAAAGTAATAGGTCATTCTCTTTGTAGTTTCATGTTATGAGGCAACAGATCCATGAAACCGATCCTTTTCTCCTTAAGAGTTTAGTCTCTCTTTCCCAATTATATTCTTTTAATTAAAAGAGTTGATATATTTAGTGCATTAACAAGTAGTTCATACTGATAGAAGTGGATCTGAGATAGATCAAATTCCTTCATCATTGAAGAATAGTGTTTTTTGCAATATTTTATACTCTGGTTAAATATTTTATCCTTTTTGTTCTCCACATGACTGAATTAAAGAAGGGGGAAAATGTGATTCTTAGTTAATCAAACTTACATACCTGACCAATACGATGGGAATACGGGGCAGTTATTGGGGTTCTTCAGATTTTTGACTGTTATGTTTTACTTTAAAGGTTGTGCAAGAGGCATGGCTCACTGGTAGTTGGGGTGGGTTGTGAAATGGGAGGATTCAAGACCGGTAGCAACCTTTGTTCAAAAAAAAAAAAAATAAAAAATGGACAGAGATTCAAATATAACAGATATCTTCTTAATTTAACACCTTCTGCTGTATATCCCGTGCTATATATCCCACGGTCCTACCCAGGGAATCTCAACTTTGAAATTGCATGATGTTCACATTACATAATAATCCATACATCTTTATAATAGATCATACAACTGAAGGGAAAACTTTGGCAAAGTAATATATCACTTTATGTATGAAATAGCCAACATGGGACAAATTGGTTTACATGAGAAAGAATAAAAAAAGATGGTAACATATTTGTGAAAATAACAAGGTATTTGTTTTTTTTAGTTAGCTAATATGAGAAAGGGTTGGAGAGTGAGAAGCTAACCTTGGAAACCATATCTAAAATGTACCATGCCTTTTTAGAGTATATTTGGATGTACAATTAAGATACAGTTCATTATTCTGATGCAATATTTTGTTTTCCAGGATTGTTTTGGCAGACCAATTTCAAGTGCACCAGATGCTTGGATTGATGTGGTTGAACGTTACAGCAATGACAATAATAAGACGTTACAGTAAGTTGCTACATTTGAAGTTCTCCAATATTTTTATGATTAGTCTTACCTAATAAAGCCTGTGACACCTTCAATCTTTAAAGGTAATTTAACAGCTGCAATTTAAAGGTCCTTGAGAGCTAGAACATAAACTTAGATTGAACAGCTGGATGTAGAACTCAAAACTTGATGCTTTCATTTGGTTGTTACTGATTTTATTGTGAAATGCATCAAATATGTCATTTGTTTGTTTACATCAAACACAGAAAGAAAAGAATGTGACTGCTTTTATTAATCATTGCAGCCGGACCTCAAATTCTAGCAAATGCCTCAACCTTGGATCATACAACTACCTTGGCTTTGCTGCGGCAGATGAATATTGCACACCGCGTGTTATCGAATCCCTGAAGAAATATTCACCCAGCACCTGCAGTGTTCGTGTAGATGGAGGTAGGAATATTCTTCCTAATGTATGTCATACTACAGATCTGATGAGTTAGAATAAAGATGATTCAATTTTTGCTTGGTTTGGCTTCAGGAACTACTAAACTGCACACCGAGCTGGAGGAGTTGGTTGCACGGTTTGTAGGAAAGCCAGCTGCTATTCTGTTTGGCATGGGTTACGTTACAAACTCTGCCATTATTCCCGTTCTCATTGGAAAGGTTTGTACTGAAAAGTTTGAACTTCAAGCATTGAGTTTCTTCTGTTTCATCAACTATTTCTTCTTTTAACTTCTGACTGAGATTTCCTTATGGTCATGTGCAGGGAGGGTTGATAATTAGTGATTCTTTGAACCATAACTCAATTGTCAATGGTGCTCGAGGATCAGGTGCAACAGTACGGGTTTTCCAACACAACAGTAAGTTTTTCAGCCATAGTCCGTGATTAGATTCTATGTACAATTTGTTCACAACTTATACTTTCATTGGGTTATATACATGTAGCTCCATCTCACTTGGAGGAGGTTCTAAGAGAGCAGATTGCTGAGGGACAGCCTCGTACACATAGACCTTGGAAGAAGATAATAGTTATTGTTGAGGGAATTTACAGCATGGAGGGGGAGCTTTGCAAACTCCCAGAAATCATAGCCGTCTGCAAGAAATACAAGGTAGGACAACTTGCAGATGCTAGTTTCTTATCTTCATCCCCTTTTGCTTTTCCATGTCTATCTTACCTCATTTTATGTATATATATCCAGTTCCTTGGCTTGTTTTGAGACACTTGGACAGTTGATCACACTAAATGACTTTTCATCAACACTTTAAACCATCACGTGTTAATGACTTCACTACTACATCTTTTGAGACCTTCCAATTTTTGTATAAGGTTCTTATGTCCGATTTTTCAAATCTGACAACTTCATTAACGCAGCTTATTTTACTTGAAGCGAGAGGCAGTTATGTCTGTTTAGGTGCCAACTTAAAATTTTCTATAGGCTGGGAAAGCAAAATTTGAGACTGTACTGTGTTTTCTTTTCTACAGGCATATACTTACTTAGACGAGGCCCATAGCATTGGTGCAATTGGAAAATCGGGCAGAGGTGTTTGTGAGCTCCTAGGAGTAGACCCTGCTGATGTAGATATAATGATGGGAACATTTACAAAATCATTTGGATCTTGTGGAGGCTACATTGCAGCATCTAAGGTCTGTTTGTTCTTAACCTTTAACTAGTTACAATGTTGAATTGGTAGATGACAAATCACTGAGTTTGTGCCACTACTAAATCCTCTTCTTTTTTTCCCTTTATCAGGAAATAGTTCAATACTTGAAGTACGCTTGCCCTGCACATCTTTATGCAACTTCTATGTCCCCACCTGCTGTACAGCAAGTCATATCTGCAATTAAAGTTATTCTTGGAGAAGATGGATCCAATAGAGGTAGACCAGGATGTCCTTTCTAATCCAAACTTATTCCTGGTGTACGAGTGTCATAATTTTATCATATATGTTCATCCTGGAGTATTTTCTTACACATGAATTTTATTTCAACAGGGGCAATGAAGCTTGCACAAATTCGAGAAAACAGCAATTTCTTCAGATCAGAACTTCAAAAGATGGGTTTTGAGGTTCTTGGGGACAATGATTCTCCAGTCATGCCAATAATGCTTTACAACCCAGCAAAAATCCCAGCCTTCTCCCGGGAGTGTCTGAGACAGAAAGTGAGTATGGAAGTTCCTTGTCTGATATAATGCATGATATACGAAAAACTTTCCCCCTGCCTAAGTTAAAATCTTTTCTTATACCTCACGAAACCGAACCTAAAAGTTGGGACAAGGCTTATTCTTTCGATCCAATACAGAAGACTATGATTATCTCATGAATACTAATTGTAAGAGTGAGCTTCATGAGATTCTTAGTAGACTTTACTTTCTTGGTGACATAGTAGGCTCACATAAGCAGAACCCCTCCAACATTTCCTGAGCCTAATAAAAGTTGTAAGAGGAACTACATTCATCTCGAGTTTTTAGTTTTCGTTTAGTTCATGTTTTTTGCTGTCATGAATTACCTATACGATGTGTGCTTATGTTTCTAACATGAAACACGCACGCATGAACTGAAGCACACACGCACGCACACACGCACGCACAACACGTACATTTCAAGTGAGGATCTGCCATGAATGGAATATCATGTGTTCCTATGCCTAATCTGAAACATATTCCTGTCATGCGATTAAAGCTATTTGCTGGAATATTTTAAATCTTCACACAAAAGCACATTTTAGGTGAGGATTTTATGGTCTTGAATGGAATATCATGTGTGCCCATGGCTAACTTGAAATATGAATAATGCTATTTGTACTACTTTTTTTTGTACCACATTATACTAGTACTCTATGAATTGTGGGTCACACTAGCAATTAGTGAGACTGAGAGCCACAATTCATGAAGGTGTGACCCACAATTTAGAGATTAGTATTAGTATAATGTAGTATAAAAAAAGTAGTACAAATAGCATTACTCCTGAAATATTATTCCTTGCATGCAGATAAACTATTTTCCCGAATACTTTATCTTCACCCAGTGAAACATCCTTTGCGCGTCCTTAAAAAATAAAATAAAATACATCTCACCACCAGTTGTCATGCTTTATTTTATGACCAGTTATATCATACCAATGATTAGCCTCTTCCAAATGCTATAGGTTGCGGTTGTGACTGTTGCATTTCCTGCGACACCCCTTCTCTTGGCCAGGGCTCGTATTTGCATATCTGCTTCACACACAAGAGAAGACCTCATAAAAGCTTTAGAGGTAAAACTAACAAATCCCTTTTACTTGATCAGCAGAGAAATCACTAATAGGCATTTTAATCTCAAATTTCAACCTTTTCGGAGTAATTACAGGTCATCAGCAAAGTCGGTGATCTTATTGGCATCAAGTACTTCCCCGTTGAACCTCACAAGACCCATGCTGAAGAAACAGGAAGAAGCTGGAGTAAGAAACTCTTATCAAGTTTAGAGATTCACAGCGAGATGAAGCAGCTAGCCAGCCAATATATGTATGCCGTAGAAGCAACCCGAGACCTTTCCTCTTGGAACTCTTGTTCATACATCACAAGTGCAAGTTGGTTTATTTTCTGGCTGAGTTGTGATTTATATTCCTTCCTCAATCTTTTTCCTTTGTACAGTTGCAGTAATATCTGTGCCGATAAGTGTGTGTCAGCTCATTTTCAAACGTATGGTGAATTACTAATTTAAGTTGTAGGTCTTCCTTCTGTTTCTGTTTTCATGGATTGTTGAGAATTTGTTTGTAGCAAGATATGTTCAAAATAAAGTAAACCAGACTCATTTCAGACCATATGAAAGCTTGTATAATAGAGATCCTTGTGTGCAAACATATTTGCTAGAATTGATTGCTGACTCCTTGTTTCTTAACATGATGAATAC
The DNA here is from genome assembly GCA_038442645.1 of Agave tequilana. Taxonomy (NCBI): domain Eukaryota; kingdom Viridiplantae; phylum Streptophyta; class Magnoliopsida; order Asparagales; family Asparagaceae; genus Agave; species Agave tequilana. Next base: position 12,853 of record JAVJIF010017568.1, read on the forward strand.
GTATTGTGGGGAGAATGCCAGCGATGTCAAGTGATAGAATCTGTGTGGCATAAGATTAGGTTTCGTTATATCTTGCAGTGCTGCTACTTCACTGGTATCCTTGACATCTTTTTGGTGCCAAGGTGTTGCAAAGCTATTGATTTGTTGTGTTTACAAAGTCGAAATTAAAACTCGAAGATGATATGGTTGTTTTTGAAATCTATCCCACGTGGTAAGGGTTTTGGGGTGCAATGCTCTCATAATGTGAAAGTTGTGTTTCTCTTGTCCTCTACAACAATTTTCTATTTTAGGTCAAGTCATTTTAAGTTTAACCCTAATCTACATACCACTTACGATTGAGAAATATTTTACCAATTTGTTTGTAATTCATTTACATTTTTAATCAATAGACAAATAGTTGGGACACATTCCAACACATTAGTAATTCAGTGATGAAAAATTAGTATTTTTTTCAAGAGTGAACGTATTATTAGTTTTCAATTTAACATATGAATCATTTTTTCATGATTAATAGTTAAAAACCTAGCGAAGCGAGGTTTTCTCCCGTGACTCCTTCATAAAAAAATATCCGTCTGTCCATCTTCATCCGTGGGAGAGAGAGTGAGAGAGCAACCCTCTTTCGTTGCTGCCCTTTTGCTGCCACTGCTGCCCGCATCTCTCCCTTCACCTCTCTTTTTTCTTCCTCTTCTTCCAGCTGCCTCCTTCTTTCTCCCTCTCCTTTCATCCGCGCGAGAGAGAGAGAGAGAGAGAGAGAGAGAGAGAGAGAGAGACGTCCCCCGCATCTCTCCCCTCACGCCTCCTCCCCCTCTTTTCATCCGCACGCACAGGAGAGATAGTCATCGCTATCCGCATCTCTTCCCTCAACCCTCCTTATTCTTTTTCCTCCTCCTCCTTCCAGCCTCCTCATCTTTCTTCCTCCTCTCCGCTCCTTTCCTCTACTCATGCGGGAGAGAACGAGAAAGAGAGATCAGTGCCCGCTCATCGCCACCTCTTTGCCGTGTCGCGCAGATCTCTCCCCCTCCTTCCTTTCCCCTCTTTCATTTGGTTTCCACCGTTACCGATATACAAATGTGCCACTTTCCCTGATCAAGAAAGTACCCCTTTCACCTCTTCTTTCCGCACGTGCCAACTTTGGTTCCTCCAACGGTGTCACACGTGCAAACTTCACCCCTCACATAAAACAAAAATGGCAAACTCGAAAGCCCCGCATCTTCGAGACCTCTCTCAAAAGCCACTTAAGAGTCTCCCCTTTCAACCCCAAACCCTCATTATTGTCCAACCTCCACCCTCCTCCTCCCGACCCTCCCACCAACGGCACCGACCCCGCGGGCCCCACCGACCTCCGCCCCGCGGGCCCCGCCACAACCACCGGCAACGCCGCCTCCGCCGCCACCACATCCACCACCTCCAAGCGCCAGCGCCGCCCCAGCGTCCGCCTCAGGTATCGGTGAGCAGCCCGCCGCCTCCGACGCCTTCCTTCGCCGCTCCAAGCACTTCAAGCCTGTCCCCTCCCTGGGCACTTGAAGGATATGGGGATTAATGCTGTTGGGTCGAGGAGGAAGATGTATTGTGCAATACAGAAGCTGAAGAAGAATTTCACATGAAAGATTCTGCCTTTTTAGTAAGAAAGTCTTTCCTTTTTGCAATCTCTCTTTTTGGTTAAGATATAATGCGGATAAACTGTTATATATAATGTGGATGTAGGCTGTTTTTGTTGTTGAAAATATAGCGAGAAACTGTGATTTTGGGAGAGAGTTGCGAGGGTTTGGCTTTCTCGTGGTCAATGAAGTTTAGTTTTTGTGGAAAGAATCTGATATAAAAGGAAATTTGGTGTTGGATGGAACCGTTTAATGGATCAAAATAGTTTTCCGATTGTAGTTTCTTTTGGATTACATGATTGTTTTTGAGTATAAGTGCAGTAGTTGGCGTTGGTATCAAATCTCGTAGATTTATTTTTGAAAATAGAATGCTTAGATATGAAAATGTGCATTGTGGGCATTGCCTATAGTTATGTGCTCATTTGCCATGTGCCTTTCTATTTTTGTATTGTTTTTTAAGTACTTGAGAGTAAATGTCAATTTTATGTTTGCTCTTCTTCTCTCATGTTCTCTCTAATTGTGAATTTCTAGTTATATGTTGGCATAATTTTAAATTTCATTCCAACTTCAATTAGAAATGTTTCCACCCTTTTGTTTCTAATTCTTTGTAGGCTCTCTTACTATAGCTATCTTTTTCTTTCTATGCGCACAAATCTTAAAATGGCACATGTAAACTAGTACAAACTAGCTGGATTCCTTTCATGTTTGCAAAACTAAGCCCAAAAACTCTAGGTTTTCACTAATTCTCAAAATTGTGGGTCTTTGCATGCCAAGCCAAAATGAACATTAAAGTTTTAAGGGAATAAAACTTTGCACATGGCTGTTGCACATTGGTTGAAAGCCCTTTAAGTCTTAGTTCCAATCTCAAGTTTCTTCAAAACAAACCATTTTTCATAATCCCATAGGTGAATTTCAATAGTTTCTATGGAACTTGAAGAAATTTAGGTTTCTTGGTTTCTAGTGGTTCCTAGTAGTTTCTTTTTGCCAAAATGACCTTAGTGCGATACTAAAGGCATAACCTGCCAAAATTCTCCTAGACCAGCAAAAGTGTGTACACGATGGCAAAGATGATCGTTTTTTCTATAAGGAATTACATCCAACTCCGAGTCGCAAACAAAGCCAAACACCTAAACAACAAGATTAATACAACTCACCATAATGAATATAGTGATCATTATGACAAAGTATCCATTAGTATATATATAGAAATGGCATAAGAAAGGCCATATTACCACTACATGCCTGCTACAAGTGATAATAAATAATATAATGATTATGGGAGAGTTTGAATTTTAGCAAAGAGAATTAGTAAATCCAAGTGTATCTTTTCATCAATTCACTCAATATGTATACAGGAAATGGAATTGAGAATCTAAATGATGTGAAAAAAAGTTTAAATGTTCTCTTGCACATATCTATTCTTTTTGATAATTGTTGAATAACCTCTCGGCTGGTGGGGGGTAGGATTTCATGGTGGTTAACTCTCTCACTCAATTAGAGAAAGGTAAATTTTAAGATACTTTTTCGTTTTCTGGAAGGGGGTGGTAGCTCATTAAACCATTCTCCAATGGGACAACAATTTGTTAAATCCCGTAATTCACAGCTATAGGGGTCATGCTGTTATATCCCCTGACTTTTCTCTTGTTTTGTCCATGTAATTCGTTGAGTGGATGCAAAACTTATAAAATACCTTTTAGTTATTCATTGGAACATAATCAGGTTGAGCAATACTATTTAAGAGAAGTGTCATCAAAAGGGTGAATAATTGAACCAGTCAATAGTTCCGGTCCCGGTTCCGGAACCGCCGGTTCCTCCATGTGAGGAACCGGACGGTTCCGGTTTTAGAACCGAAACTGCATAACAAATATATAGAATATTAAAAGCAAACTTAAACCAACCAATCAAGTAGCTCAGTTGGTTAGAGCATTATGCTTCTATGTCAAGGTCCCAGGTTCGAACCTTGCTGGGGGCAGAAAAAGTTTTTTTTTGGTTGGAAATATGGCTTGGCCAGGGCCTGACCTGGCCCAGCCTGCGTGGCCTGGACTACTGGGCCTGGGCTGTCGGCCTGGCCAGGCCAGGCCCCAAATAAAAGAAAAAAAAGAAAAAAACGGTTTAGAACCAGAACCTCCGGTTCCTGAACCGTAACCGGCGGTTCCGATTCTAGAAAATACAAACTGGAACCGGACTGGTTGGGATCGGTTCCGGTTCCGGTTTTCATGACCCGGTTCCGGTTCGAACCTGCGGTTCGAATCGAACCGTGGTCGGGTCTACCAATCAAAATAAAAAAACACTCTGCAAGACAACATCATGGAAAATTACATAAACTGGTTGTCTCCAAAGGGCATGAGCAGAGTTGATGGAGCCAACTGGTCTTTTACAACCCCCCGCGTTGGGAGTATCTAGATTTGGAATTATGGAATTATTTGAGAAGGCAGGCTATATACTAGCCTAAAAATCTGAAGCTGACTAATTGAATTTATATCAACCGCAAAGTTTCAAAGTTTAAATATAACTATACAACGATGTTATGTGGTTGACCTAAATAGACATTTCCATATTATTTATTTTGCATCTTATGGAGAAGAAAAACTACCAAGTATCTATAAGAAAACTTAAGGTCACTTACCAAACATTCTTTCCTTTGATCTTTTAATCATCTTCTTTGATGTCGTGAGACAAACCTTAGTTTATGTTGTTAGAAGGGAGATTCTTTATGGAGTCTTAATCCTATGGACTTTTTTTAGATGCACAATGTTTGGGGCCATCAACTGCTATGATTTAATCTTTCTATGGATTTTATTATCTGCTTAAACTCACTGTTCTAAAAATCGGATTAATCGGCCGATTAATCGGCCGATTAATCCTATTCGGTGACAGCCCGCTTAATATTACATTAATCGCTCTGATTATACGCTCGGGCGATTAATCGGGTCCAAAACGATTAATCCCCAATTAATGCCCGATTAATCCGATTAATCCCCGATTAATCCGATTAATCCCCGATTAATCATTTAGGTATTTCATATGTTTTTTATTTGAAAAACTTCACTTTGTGTGTGTTGGATTGCTAAGTAGTTTATGTTGTAATGTTGATGATTTGATAATGATCTTTTATTATATAGTAAATGAATTGTTATTTATTAAATAGTAGATGAATTATGATATTTTATTATTATATATTTTGCATAAAGTGATACTTATATTTTATTATTTTTGATTATTTTTCAAATTAACTTGTTTAGTAATCTTTCTCCATCATTCTTTAAAGTTCATTATTTTGATTGATAAATTGACTAATTTTTTTATTTATCTTATTTTGCAAGTAAGTTTTTTGATTTATATTTATATTACAAAATTTGAAATCTTGGATTACTAATGTGAAGAGAGAAGTTTTTTTACTTCTTCTTTTTTACTATTTATTCATATTGTCTTGTTCATCATATCATGGTTTATAACTTCACATCTAAATATTGTCTTGTATAATATTTAGGTATTTTTAACAATTAACTATATATATTCATATGTAGTTGGGTATAAATATAATTAATATATTAAAATTTTCAAAAACGATTAATTCCCGATTAATCTCCGATTAATCCGATTAATCATTATTCAGTATTGGACCGCACGAATAATGAAACCGATTTTTAGAACACTGCTTAAACTCAAAAAGTATGATACTTGATAGAATAATATTTTAAATTTAGATAAGAGTTTATAATTAAGGTTGAGATAGGCTTTATGAAATTGATAATATCTGATGTTTACTGTTATCATAATGGTCCTAAACCTATTTGCAATAGATTTTGATTGTGACTCATTTTCAAGTAATATAAAAATATAACTTGGGTACAACGGGAACCACTTTGCATCATCACATGATGCAAAGAAAATAAATAATCCAGGAGGGGCACACGCGCCACCTTGACTATATTTGGCTCTGCATCTGGTCATAGAGTTACTTGTTTTAAATGTTGCCTTCTGGTCACTTATATACTATTGTCCTTTCCTATCTTTTCAAAAGGTTTTTGTCTTTGGAGATGCTTCGGCAAAGTAATTTGCTCAGCTCAAAGCTTTTCACCTTATCTCAACTCTCAAGGACTCGCAAGACTCAACTGAATACCACTCCATCTGCAAATTAGTATTTTTGCATAGGCTTATGGAGCAATGTTTAAAATAACGATAATGTATCGATAATGTTTTTTTTCTTTGTTATGTTAATATAGGTTATAACGTAACACATAACGTAGGTTACGCGATTTAATATTTATTTAATAAAAATAAATATATATAGTATATTTAAAATTTTTTATAAATAAAAAAATAATTTTAAAAAAATTAAAAGAATATCAAAATAATATATAACACATTTAGCAAGTCTCATAACAATTTTTAGCAAGTATCACAATATTTTTTTTACATTCACAAGTTATAGTAAGTTCGCAAACATAGCAAATTAAAAGCTTCTTTTACTATTTTGCGTTTCTCAGTGCTATCCATATGAATGTTTATGTGGTTTCTCCTCTTATTTCCTTTGGTCAATTGGTGGTAATATGTTATGTTTGGTTGGGCGAGGCCAAACTTTGCTTCTTCATGATCACATATTTGTTGTGAACAGATTTAATTCTCTCTCAAAGGTATCTGATCTCTCTCTCTCTTATCACATCGTCCAGTTATTTGCGTGCTCGCTAAAATTATCCATCCACTGTTGTAACGTCCCGATCCCACGGATACGGGGACGTTACGACAACGTATATACGCAGAGCGAAAATACCTCCACATATATACGCTAAGCCTCAGTACAAGAAAATAAACACAATTTACACAATAATTTCAGCATTAAATAAGTACAAGAACACCGGCAAAAGGGGTCAATGATCATGATAGATATGAAAACAGGGATAAATGAGGAAATAAAGACTAAATTATAAAAATACCTATCGCTAATATAGATGACGACTCTCCTATTTGCATCTCGTGAAATATCTGGTACTATGATATCTCAAATCTCCAATCTGGGCACGCAAATCTAGGATCGTCAGAAAGCGATCTGGTGAGTGATAAAATGAAGAAAGCAGTAATATATACTATAATCGTACAATCACAATAATATGTAATACATGTCAGGGTAACAATGATACAATATAACTATTCTAACACTCAGTATATCAATATTACAAATATGTTATCAGTACTATAACATCATCAATACCTAGCATGTTATAACAGTGTTACCTCTATAATACTATATAATACATAATCATAAACTATAACAATGTCGATTGGGAAGATATATATATATATATGTATCAATTAACTTTCTGTTATTATACCATTAACATGTTATTATTATGAATATGAGTAATAAGATTCATTATTTAGTTATACACCAACGACATCAATTTATTTAGTTAACATGTATCAAGTCTTATTTATTTTTTATTTATTTATACTAATAGAAATAGTAGCATGACGGTATAATGATTAATATAAACATGTATACATAAAGTACGCAGAACAATCATACTATAGTATCGTGGTTTTACAACAACAGTGTGTCTAAAAGAAATACAAGGAACATGAAATATATGGAATGTAAAGTATACGTGTACATATTAGTGTGTCCCCATGTGAAGTGCAAGATATACATGTGACATGGTGGTGGGTAATCTATCAGGAAGTATAACTGATGGGGACATCTCTCCAGGATTGCGATTCTACACCAGGAGGCGTCGTCGCACACTTTCAGTTTGGTTCGATTAGGGCTGGGAAAGTCAACTTAGCTATTTTTCCCTTTTTATTGTAATTTTTATTTATTTGGCAGTTTTCTTTTAGTCCCATATCGGTTGTAATGGGATCTTTCTGTTGATGTAGGCCTATTTTAAGGCCAAGACTGGTATTGTTATTTGTAGTTTTGGAATGAATGAAATTTGCTTTTAAGCTTTGTAGCCTTTGTGCTTTGGGTGAGAAACCCTAGGGAGAATCCCGCTCGGTTCCCCGTCATTTTGGTATCAGAGCTTAAATTCCTGAATTCTTCCAAAACAAAGATCCACAACAAAAATTTTCGTCCCAAGAAAAAAAAAATTAAAACCTTAGTTTTCTCTTCTCTTCTGAGCGCCGCAATCAGAGGGGAAAAAAAAAACCTTTTCTCTCCCTGTGTTCAAGCCCGCCGCCACCAAGTTTCCCTTCTTCAAATCAAAGACCCCAACACGCCGCACCCCTTCCTCATCATCTTCACCCACCCCGCCCGACCTCTACGGTTCGCCGACGAGGATCCTCTTCAAAGCCATCTGCAATCAATCAAATACCACGACCTCTTCCTCATCCTCTTCGACTCCGATCGTCACCACCATCATCCACGCGCCCGCCATCGACTCCGATCGAGCGCTACTACCGATCTCACCACGAGATCCACGGCCCCTCCGACGTTGACCAGATCCAGCGACGACGAAGACGCCGATCACTCCAACAACGCCGAACCCCTTTTCCGACCTCTGCCACCTCGTCAACAGTATTGCTGCTCCTCTGCGACCTCTGCAACACGTCGAAGAGCCTTCAGATCCACAGCCGACAGCATTGCCAACCTCCTCCGATCTCTTCATCGCCGGATCTAATCAACAGTGCCTCTGTTGAGATCCCCACCGCCTCATAAACCTCCATCGCAGCGAGATCTCTTCCACCTCTCCAAATCGTCGTCGAGCGTCTCTAATTTTCATCATTTGGAGCTCCATCGCCATCTCCCTTGCTGTTTTCATCACCTCCAGGAGATCTTCCTTGGTACCAAGCTCTTCGTCCTTTTCCCTGCAGTTCCCCTCGCCATCGTCGCCAAATGCTTCAACTCTGGACGGACTTGGATTTTTTTTGCATTGAGCTTGTTGGGCCTAACTCCCTTGGCAGAACGCGTCAGCTTTCTCACAGAGCAAATCGCGTATTTCACTGGGCCTACTGTTGGTGGACTCCTCAACGCGACATGTGGTAATGCCACAAAGCTCATCATAGCCTTGTTTGACCTTGATCGAGGTCATCAGGTCGGGTAACCAAAATTCTTTCCCTTCCCGTCAACAAAAGAATCTGCTCCCCGTCAGTTTGGTGGAAACAAAATTTTTATCTTCTTAAGTGGAAACAGAGCTCATCAAGGATAGCAACAGGAAGCATTTATTTGAGTTGCAGAGTTCCGCATCAGGCATCCAAGCAATCAGATAATCAGGTATAATTTTCTTTGAACTGAATTTTGAGTACCACTTTAAATTCTGTCATTATAATTTCATTGATTATCTGCCATCCACAAACAGTGAGTGAGTGTATCTGCTTTGTCCTTATTTGCGAGATATCTTGATATTAATTTAGGGACTGCTAAATACATCGTAGATCTCAACAATTGCATAGAATTAATATCTTACAAAATATTGAGGTCTAATTGCAAGTTCTTTACAACATAGTCTCTATTTTACACTCTTGAGCTAACTAGCAGATTCATTCGCCTTATTGTGCGCTTTACTTTCCTGAATAGTTGCTGATCCTCCGCATCTTCATCATCCTGCACAATTGCATTAGAGTTGTTAGTGGCATATAGAAATAATAGATTGCATTCATTAATAAAAAAAACAAATCATCATCATATATTCCGCATTTAGATAATAACAATAAAAAAAGAGAAAAAAGAAAAAGAAAAAAAAAGAAAAGGAACTGTGCATGCGTACTCGTAGTGGTAGAGTATACGACCTAGTTGAACCCAATATAGACATGGATCCCAATGCTTCTTCGTCTGGTATCACCTCACCAACAGATTACATGACTCTTGAAATTCTAAAAACTCTTGAGGAAATTAAGGCCCAAATGAACACTCTAGGTCAGAGAATGGACAGGCTGGAATTGGAACGTCATGATGGCTCTCGTAATGAAGAGCGTCAACTTAACAATCGGGACAATCGTCGAGAGGAGAGAATAAACATGAATTATAATCGATACGATGAGGATGACCGGTACATGAAAAACATCAAAGTAGACGTATCGAACTTTGACGGCCGCTTAGGCCCACAATATTACCTTGATTGGGTAATGAGTCTAGAGCGTTATTTCAAGTGGTACGAGATGTCCCAAGAGCGGCGAGTCCGCTTCGCTGCCATGAAACTGGTAGGACAAGCGGGACAATATTGGTCTAATGTTGAAAGACTGATAGCCCTCAGGAGGCAAGAACCGATCCGGATTTGGGATGAGATGAAGGCTAAGTTAAGCTAGAAATATCTCCCTATTACTTTTCAGGATCAACTTCTAGACAAGTGGAGCAGGCTAACACAAGGGACTCGCTCTGCTACAGAATATATTGAGAAATTTGATGAGTTCTTGACCCGGTGCAGCGAGTTCGTTGATGAATCCCCAACAGTCACCCTCTCTAGGTTCAGGTTTGGCCTTCGCGATGATCTCCGTAGGGAGCTCTTTGCAAGGGGTGTTAGTGATTTAGAACACGCCTACCAGATAGTTCGAGACTTAGATGCGTCTCGAGGATCTTACTATCAACGAGGTTCAGAGTACAAGAGCCAAAGCACGAGAGCTACCTCTGGACAGTCCCAGCTCAAACCCAATCCTAACAGTTCGGTCCCAACAGGAGATCTCAAGGGTAAAGGCCCAGTTGAGGGCGTGCCACGAACCAATCCCCGCACCCAATGTTATAAGTGTTAAGGATATGGGCACGTAGAAAAGTTTTGCCCAAGCAAATCCAGGACCCTCTTTCTGGATGATCAATCAGATGAGGAGCAGGACGAACCTCAAAAGGAAGTTGTATTTGTGGGAAATGCGAGCAGTGATTCTGAGAATGATTTAGAACAAGAGGAATTTTTTAGTACTATCAGGCAAGTTGCTGTGGTTCGATGTAACCTCGCTCAACCTAAAGACGTGGTTGACTGGCGAAGAACCTCAATCTTCCATACATGGATAAAGATTGGTGAGAAAAATTGTAAAATCATTGTCGACAGCGGGAGTTGTATAAATGCTGTGTCCTCTAGTTTGATTTCTAAGATAGGGTTGAAGACGGTCCCTCACCCTAGTCCGTACAAAGTTACCTGGATTAACACAGCATCGATGGAGGTGAATGAACGATGTCTTGTACCTGTGCAATTTGCCACCTATAAGGATAAAATTTGGTGCGATGTAATAACAATGGATGCAGGACATGTGATTCTTGGTCGACCTTGGTTATTTGATATGGACGTGACTTTGTAGGGAAAGTCCAACACTTGTACTTTTAACTATGAAGGACAACGGATCAAACTAGTCCCGAGTCAACCCAGGTCCAAACAAGAGAAAAAGCCAGTGGACACGAGCAAAGAGAAGAAGCTCAACTTCATCAGCCCTAAAGAAATTGAACAAGAAGTGAGTAGTGGGGCACAAGTCATAGTTTTGCTTGCTCGGGAAGTAGCGAAAGAATCTCATGAAACGATTCTTCCTGAAGTGGCCCCTATTATCACAAAGTTTGCTGATGTATTTCCTGACGACCTCCCTGTTGAACTACCACCAATGCGGGACATTCAACATGCCATTGATCTAGTTCCGGGAGCCACTCTACCCAACTTGCCGCACTATCGAATGAACCCAATGGAACATGTTGAATTACAGAGGCAAGTTGAAGAGTTGTTGAGCAGAGGGTTCATACGAGAAAGTTTGAGCCCTTGCGTGGTCCCTGCACTGTTAACGCCGAAGAAAGATGGGACATTGCGTATGTGTGTGGATAGCCGTGCTATCAATAAAATAACGATAAAATATCGTTTTTCAATCCCCAGATTGGATGATATGCTTGACATGATGACAGGTGCTACCATCTTTTCAAAAATAGATTTGAAGAGTGGTTATCATCAAATCCGTATTCGCTCGGGAGATGAATGGAAAACAGCCTTTAAAACGAAGGATGGGCTGTATGAGTGGATGGTCATGCCTTTCGGCTTGTCTAATGCTCCAAGCACTTTTATGAGAGTGATGACACAAGTATTGCGACCCTTTATCGGAAAGTTTGTAGTCGTATATTTTGATGACATCCTCATTTATAGCAAATCAAAGGAGCAACATTTGGACCACCTCACGCAAGTTTGTGTAGCTTTGAGAAAGGAAAGTTTATATGCCAATCCTAAGAAATGTACCTTTCTTACCGACAAAGTCATTTTCCTAGGAGTGCTTGTTTCTTCACAAGGTGTCTCCGCAGATCCCGATAAAATCAAAGCTATTGTGGAATGGCCAGAACCATGCAGTATTCGAGAAGTGAAGTTTTCATGGGTTAGCCACTTTCTACAGACGTTTTATTCGAAACTTCAGTACGATTATGACTCCGATTACCGATTGCTTAAAAAAAGAGGACTTCGAATGGACTAGAGCTGCTGCCAAGGCGTTTCCGGAAATCAAAGAGAGAATGACAGAAGCTCCTGTTATGAGGCTCCCAGATTTCACGAAAGTTTTTGAAATTACTTGTGATGCCTCAGGCGTTGGGATAGGTGGTGTTTTAAGTCAAGAAAAGCATCCCGTCGCCTATTTTAGCGAAAAGTTAAATGATGCTAAGCAACGGTACTCTACCTACGATAAGGAGTTCTATGCGGTAGTGCAAGCTTTGCGTTATTGGCGCCATTACTTGTTATCGCAAGAATTCGTCATTTATTCCGACCATGAAGCCCTTAAGTATCTCAACTCTCAAAAGAAGTTGAATTCGAGGCATGGTAGGTGGGTAGAATTCCTTCAAGATTACACCTATGTCCTCAAGCATAAGGCCGGGGTGGAAAATAGGGTCGCTGATGCTCTTAGCTGTCGTCGCGCTTTACTTTCTGTCATGAGTACGGAAGTGATTGGTTTCGAGAAGATCAAAGAAACTTATGAGTCCTGTCCGGATTTTGGAAGTATATACACTGTATTAAGGGATAGTTTGACAAATGAGATTGATGGTTTTCTTCTGCAAGACGGATATTTGTTTCGCTCTCGTCTGTTGTGTATCCCTCGTACCTCATTGAGAGAATTTCTGGTATGGGAATTACACGCAGGGGGACTTGCTGGACACTTCGGGCGAAATAAAACAATTGAAGCTGTCGAACATCGTTTTTATTGGCCGAGCTTAAAAAGAGATGTTGCAAGACTTGTTAGTCAATGTCGTACATGTCAACTCGCCAAGCAACGAAAACAAAATACTGGTCTCTACACCCCTCTACCGGTCCCTAACTGTCCTTGGCAAGATGTCAGTATGGATTTCGTGTTAGGTTTACCAAAAACAGCAAGGAAGCATGATTCCATACTTGTGGTTGTAGACCGTTTTTCCAAGATGGCTCACTTCTTGTCATGTTCCAAAACGTCGGATGCATCTCGGGTTGCTACAATCTACTTTGATGAAGTTGTTAGGCTACATGGACTACCCAAAACAATTGTCTCAGACAGGGATGTTAAATTTACGAGCTACTTCTGGAAAACCCTGTGGCATAAAATGGGAACTAAACTTCAGTTTTTTACGGCCTTCCATCCACAAACTGATGGCCAAACTGAAGTAGTCAATAGAAGTCTTGGTAATCTGTTACGATGTTTAGTGGGTGAGAATCTTAGAGCATGGGATCTTGTGTTACCTACTGCTGAGTTTGCATACAACAGTTCTGTCAATAGAACCATAGGCATGAGTCCATTTGAGGTAGTGCATGGTTATCAACCTAGGCAACCTATAGACTTAATTCCTATGGTACCCCATCATACTAGGATGTCTGAGTCAGCTGCATCATTTGCATCACACATTCATGACTTGCATAAGGAGATCAGCAACCAAATTCAGAAAAATAATGCTAACTATAAAGCTTATGCAGATTTGCACAGGAAAGCACATGAGTTTAACGTAGGAGACTACGTGATGGTTCGGATTCGACCAGAACGGTATCCTCCGGGTACCGTGAAGAAATTGCACGCACGTAGTGCGGGACCATTCAAAATTTTGAATAAAATTAATTCAAATGCATATGTAGTAGATCTCCCACCGGATTTTGGAATTAGTCCCTCTTTTAATATTGAAGATTTGATTGCTTATAAAGGGCCCAATTTTCCCCTGATAATCCTTTATTGGATGAGCCTTCCCCTGTGCCACCTCCTGAGAGACCCTTATTACCTCCTCTTCCCTAAATACATCCAACCCATATGGCAGATCAAATTGATGAAATTATTGATGATCAGATTGTCTCTACTAGAGATGGTGGTTACCACAGATTTTTGGTTCGTTGGAAAGGACTACCTAATTCTGATAACACTTGGATTAATCGAGAGGAACTCCAACGGTTGGACCCTGATCGTCTGGAGCATTATGAAAGCCGTGGAGGTTCACGTTCGACAGAGTCGAGTTTTTTCCAACCCCGAGGGAATGATGAGGACATCTCTCCAGGATTGCGATTCTACACCAGGAGGCGTCGTCGCACACTTTCAGTTTGGTTCGATTAGGGCTAGGAAAGTCAACTTAGCTATTTTTCCCTTTTTATTGTAATTTTTATTTATTTGGCAGTTTTCTTTTAGTCCCATATCGGTTGTAATGGAATCTTTCTGTTGATGTAGGCCTATTTAAGGCCAAGACTGGTATTGTTATTTGTAGTTTTGGAATGAATGAAATTTGCTTTTAAGCTTTGTAGCCTTTGTGCTTTGGGTGAGAAACCCTAGGGAGAGAATCCCGCTCGGTTCCCGTCAATAACAAGTATAACTGAATAATAATACACATGTATCGAACAAGTCAAGTGATTTATACAATAATAACAATCAGTATCGTCAGATATTTCAATCAATCTCTTCCAGTATCCCATACCACTGACAGTTCATACCAGGTCCATACTTTAGCCGAACCCATTCGAACATGGCATACGGGTACTATTATCCGAACGAGAGAGTGACTAAATAACAAGCGCTTTTGACGTCACTATTGTTTATACTGTTTTATTATGTTAATTGAAACCCAATGGTCAAGGAGCTCTAGTCAGGTGGGTGTACCCCGTGATACCCGGGATCACGACCCTAAACAGACCGTTGACCAGCCCGCTAAGGCTGTAACAAGTAACGAAAAACGGAGCTCATCGAGCTATAACAGACGGTAACCAACACTACCATGTCCCCTGCAGTGGGACATTAATGGATTCAGACATCCACCTGATAAGACCTAGTCAACCGTCAAGTCTCCCTCATCCCCATGTTATATTTATTATATTTAAACTACACAATATTCAGGAACAGAACAATATATGGTATATGTAACACGATAATAGGACATGAGTTTTGTTAATATCATGAAACAAGATAACGCGAAACGAGAAACAAGAGATGTGAGATTCTAGAGGTGGCCCCGTGGCTTAGATCCACGTGGCACTTAGTTCCACACATCGCATACCAACACCACTCATGTCCAGTAACCGGAGTATCAATATCAATAACGGAAAACAGTCATGTAACGGGAATACAAGAATATCTATGTAGCCATAATTCATGTAATATGAACAGTGATTCATGCAACATGAATACAGAAACAATCAACGCATGTATACCGATGAATTTATGTAACAGTGGTGTATGAACATGATATAACTGTATACAGAGTATCCATGTAGCGATAATACAAATATATGAAATCACGGTATCCAGTGAAATAGTATATCCGTGTATCAGTAGGACATGAATAAGAAATAATATTGTCAAGTGTAACTATATCTGTGTAACTGTGATACATGTACATGAAATGATAGTGTTCGGTGTAACAAGTGTATACATGGAACACCATGTCCAGTGTACTGGAGTGTCTAGTGTACTAGATGATACAAGTAGAGACATTAACAATGTCCGTATAACGATGATACAAGTATATAAAATAATAGTGGTCCCGTGTAGTAGAATATTCATGTATCGGTTACCGTGTCAAAGTGATATAGTTAACATGGACATGTGTTAATTTATTACTATTTTGTTATGATGATTTCAATATTATTAAAGTGATCGATATTTCAAAGTGATTAATACAACTATCATTGTTATCATATTTAGAATATTTATTTATTTATAATTCTAGATTTTCTTTATCAACATCTTTTAATTACTCAATCTTTTATTATTTTACTGAACATGTTTAATGAGTAATCACACATTCTAATTACAATGATTTTTACGATTATTACAATTTATTAAATAATATTTATACTGGTTTACTAATAATCATAATTTATTACATAAATTAATCAATTAATTTCATTAAATATAATAAAATATAATTTATAAAAGAAAAACACTCACAAAGTGACCATAGGTGTAGCTCTCTTTCCTACGATCAGAATTGTCCAATTCGGAGTCCGGATGCTCAAGATTTAAAATGAAATAAATTTATTTAACAGGGGTTTTTATATAAAAAATTATCTTATTGGGTTTAAAAATGGGTTTGGGCTCTTGACGGGTCGGGTTTAGATCCAATAACTCGAACCCGGTTGACTTAAATGAATATGGGTATTGGGTTAATGGGTTTGGATTAATGGGTTTTGGGTCACTGGATCTTGGATCCAATAGAGAGAGAAACGATAAAGAGGAGGGGGAAGAGCACCAGGGGGTGCTGGTGGCGGCCAGCGGCGGCAGAGGCCGCTGGCACACGGCGGTGCTCGCGACGGCTCGACCAGGGTGGTCGGCGGTCGGCCGGATTGGGGCGGTGTGGCCTGAGGGAGGAAAGAGAGGATGGGGTAGGTGTTGGTGGTGGTGGTTTAGAGTGGTTTGGAGGTGTTTGAAGATGGAGATTTGAGTGGTAATGAAAGTGGGTGATGGTGATTGGTGGTGGTGCTGTTGGTGTTGGGTGGCTGGAGGGGAAAGAGAGAGGAGGAGAAGGTGGTGGTGGGTAGTTGTGCTGATGATGGTGGAATGATGGTGGTGGTGTTGTGGAGTTAGAGGAGAGGAAGGGAGGGTGTGGGGATGGTCGACCAGAGTGGAGGCGCCAAAGTTGGTCGGTGGCCTGGGCCTGGCCGCGCCACCGGCAGGGCCCGGATATAGGGCGGAGCGAGAGAAAGGGAAATAGAGTTTTTGTATAGAGAGAGGTAGAGTGAGATGGAGAGAGAGTTAGAGTGAGAGTAATAGGAGGGAAATAGAGAGTGGATTCTATTGGGGAAGAGAGAGACTGAGAAATAGAAAGAGGTGAGGCGGTGGGAGGGAGGCGGTGGAAGTAGGTTAGCTTGGGGAGGAAGAAAAGAGAAGGATTGGTGGAGAAGAAAGAAAAGAAAAGAAAAAGGAAATTATTAAATATTATTTTATTGGATAAATTTTGATCAGCTCAGAACGGTTCCCAAAAATTTTGTAAAATAGAGAATATTATCCTGAGGAACAATGTGAAATTAGTTTTAAGAAATTCAGTTTGGTTTACAAGTTAAAAATTCTGAAATATATCGCCGATGCTGGAGACACCGATTTGATCGGATTTTTGATTAATTCAGAAAAATCTCCAAAAATACTCGAAAGTAAACAAATATGATTTTAAAGAATAATTTGAAAATAATTCTAAAAATTCAACTCTGTTTGTGAATTAAAAATCATGAAGTCAATTATCGGTATCGGTCGACACCGACTTCAGAATTGTTTTAAAATAATCTAGAAAAATTTCAGAAAATTCTGAAAAATCTGAAATATTAGAAAATAAGATTTGAAACTGAAATCGGCTCAATCTGACTACCAGAAAGGTTAAATTAATTTTATACGCCTTATCGAGTACTGATACTGTGATATGTACATCTAGGATTGGGGGTTACACTTCTCCCCACCTTATAAAAAATTTTGTCCTCGAAATTTCAGTTTAGGTAGGAGAACAATATTTACAGTCCTAGAGCGTGAATGTTATGGGCCTACGATGCTTCTGCTGCATCACTCTAATATCTAGAACGAACTCGAGACTGGATGACTAGTATCAGATATCAAAATAATAGGAAAAGAATCAAGATTATGAAGGAGAAGTGATTAGAAATCAGACTATTCAGAATGATAATAAAAAATTAGAGAATATTAAGGGTCAAGGAATGGATTTTCAACGAAGATATTCTTGTACTCATAGGTGAAATTCTCAAATCTAGGCACAAATTAGTGCTAATCTGATAACTGGTTGTACTGTTGGTAAGAGTCCTACTATTGATATAGGTGGTTACCCACATTAGGTGTGAACCTAGGCTCTGATACCAAACTATAATATCCCGATCCCACGGATACGGGAACGCTACGACCACGTATATACGCAAAGCGAAAATACCTCCACGTATATACGCTAAGCCTCAGTACAAGAAAATAAACCCAATTTACACAATAATTCTAGCATTAAATAAGTATAAGAACACCTGCAAAAGGGGTCAGTGATCATGATAGATATGAAAATAGGGGTAAATAAGGAAATAAAGACTGAATTATAAACATACCTATGGATAATATAGATGATGAGTCTCTTATTTGTATCTTGTGAAATACTCGTGCTATGATATCTCAGATCTCCAACCAGCGCACGCAAACTCAGGATCATCAGAAAGCGACCTAGTGAGTGGTAAAATGAAGGAAACAGTAATATATATACTATAATAGTACAATCACAATAATATGTAATACATGTCAGGGTAACAATGATACAATCAATGTTCTAAAAAACGGTTTCACTATGCGCGCGGTCCGGGAACGCATAATGCTTAAACGGTTTTAAACGGTAATTAAACGGATTACACGTTTTATTATTATTTTAATATATAATAATATTATAATACTTAAAACATGCAAATATGAATTCTGTAAACACTTAAAAAAAGCTAAAAAAATATAGCAAACATAACTTGAAAAATTAAATCGCTAGTACTAAGAGGAATTTAAAAGTAATAATGTCAATCAGTTCAAAGTACATCATGTATCTCCATCTCCACCAACTATAGTTAAAAAAAATGCTTTTTAATGAACAAATATATGTATTTCTTTCAAAAAGCAACATACCTCCAACAACTTTGGTTCATTGTTAGATGCAACTGTAAGTAATGTGCAACTTTATCCTTCTTACGCTTGAGGCACTCCTCAGCTATTAAAAGAAACAAAGATCATTGGAAAGAACCTGAGTAAAATACGTGCACGCGATGGGTAGAGATATTGATTAAGTACAACCTAGACAAGCTATATATAGATTATTTAGGTACATACTAGTGAACTACATCAGATAATTGCTCTTTTGTATTACCCTGAGAATACTGTATGAGAATCTTTGGGTTTCATCTGTTAATGATACAAAAGATTGTTTCGAAAAGTTAAATCCTGAAGTTACTTTAAGCCCAGTAATATGGTGGGGGGATAAATTAATGTTTAGGGTCGCTTTTCTTTAAACATCAATCTCGATTGGTCTTTCTCCTAATGAACTTGCATTAATTGGGGCAAATATAGCTTTAGGCTGCTAAGTACTAAGGTCATGGAATTTATTTGGAGAAAATGATTATATGGATCTAGGACATGTGTATGATGGCAGACCCAATGATACGATACTTCTTAAGTATGATATATTCTGCTACATTAACGAACAATCTTCTGTGTATTACTAACTTTTGTTAATTCTTTTAAATATAAGTATATAACAAGGTCCAGAGTGTCAAAACACTCATAACTTGTGAACATTGAATAACTTGTGATGTGGGGTTCTGCAAACTCCTTAGGGCAGATCTGGTGGCCGC
Source organism: Agave tequilana (assembly GCA_038442645.1). NCBI lineage: Eukaryota > Viridiplantae > Streptophyta > Magnoliopsida > Asparagales > Asparagaceae > Agave > Agave tequilana. Next base: position 32,132 of record JAVJIF010017568.1, read on the forward strand.
CTTTATCAGACCATATCTGATTTGTGTTTGATGCCTTCGATTTGGTGCTATTTGATTGCTTCTTATTATCCATGTTGCAGTGATTACGACTTGACACAAAGGTTGACGGACTTGATGTAGTTAGGTTGAGTTGCTCGGAGTATGTTGGTTATTGTGGCCGAGTCCTAGGTAGGGGGTGCCACCGGATACGGATTATCCGCGGATATCCGCATCCGAATCCGCCATTAATCCGGATACGGATATCATTTTTTCACATCCGTCAATATTCGTATCCGTATCCGTATCCGAAAGGTAGGTGCGGATACGGATATGGTAAAAGTAATATCTTATTCGTATCCGATCCGATATCTGAATGTTGTGTGCTTCATAATGATATCGATATGGAGAAGACTATTCTTCAATAGAATAAGGTATTAAATTTTGATATTTTGAGTTGGTGAAAAAGTAATAGTGAAAAGTATTCGATTCTTGCAAGTGCACCACATGATATTTTGAGTATTTCGACATCAATCATGTAAACTGAATCGGCATTTAGCACCGGAGGACGTGTAATCTATTGTTATAGAAGTCAAATGATAATGAATACGATGAATGTATTGATATGTACACAATAATATCATAGTATGTATCACATTTAATATTATTGTAGATGAGACAAAAAGTAATATAAGTATTTCTGTTTAATTTATCTTTAACCATATCCATTTTTAACATATCCGATTAGTATCCGCATCCGATCCGCTAATATCCGATTTATATCTGATATCCGATTTTGGCGGATACGGATATCATTTTTCCACATCCGCCAATATCCGTATCCGTATCCGTATCCGAAGGTTGGGTGCGGATATGGATATGGTAGAGGTAATATCCGATCCGTATCCGATCCGATGGCACCCCTAGTCCTAGGTCTTGACAAATTTGTCTAATGCGGGTCAGGATATATCGAGGATGGTGATGACCTACAACCATGGAGTACACTCAAATTAGATTTGAGAGTACATGATCAGACCAAACACGAGGCTGTTTTAACTTTTAACTGGAGCAATGTTATTTTAGCTTCGTCAAGGGAGATATGCCGTATATGATTTAGAGGTATTGATGGATTGTCGGAGAGTAGCCTGAACCCAAATTGTAGTTACTAGTAGGTTGATTGTGATTTGGTGGAGAAGAGATGAGACTATAGCCATAGCTGAGGGTTAGTATCTGAAAGTACACCTAGAGGGGGGGTGAATAATGTAATGCTAATCTAGTGATCAATAATGCTTCACTAGCACACAATGAATAACCAAAGAGTGAAGCCGAATTTCTGGTGAATGGCTCTAGAACTTCTCCTCACGATTCCTCTTTTATAAGAGTTGAGATGTTTCAATAGCTCTCTTGGATCAATACAAGTGTGAACACAAGAACAATACTAAACATGTATAAATGAACAATAATAGCAATGCAAGATATAAAGAGAGTAGAGTTTAGAGAGAGATAGCCAAACACAAACACAAGGATATGTTTTAAGGTTCGAGCACCAAGCTTTACGTCCCTACCTTCACCGCGTGAAGGATTTCTACTATCTCTACTAAGGACTCCACAAAGGATGCAACCCCTACACGAGGTGAGCACAAAGTCAATGCACGAAGTAAGACACCTTTACACAAGAGGGAAGGCACAAAGTCAAAACATAAAGCAAAAGATTGGTTATAACACTTGTGACCACAAAAATCACAAGCAACACCTCTCACAATACAAGATTCTAGAAGATAGAGATTACAATGAATAGTTCAAATTTGTGAGAAAACAAAGATTTTGAAAAAGAAGCACAAAAGAAAACACTTGGGAAAATTTCTTGAATAATATAGAAAGTTTGAACTTGAAACTAGAAATTCCCAAAATTTGTTTTCTTTGATTTTTCAAAACTTTTGAAACCAAATAGAGATATGAATTTTGAGCACAAAAACTCTTTAAAACTTGCTTAAAAACTATAGAATGTAGGGAAAATTGCTCTTAAAAAACCTAACTTAAATCTTGCCAAAAACCCCTATATAGGGCCGGTCAAAAACCCCTATATAGGCTCAAAACACAGGTTAGAAAGATCTATCAGTCGACCGCACGGTCGACCACCAACGATCATATTTTGACTGTTGGGGGTTGTCGGTCGACTGGTTCGGTAGGCCGATCTCTTAACTTTTATGGGCTGTGCACATTGGTGCAAGTTGGTCGACCGCTCGGTCGACCGCACGGTCGACCGGAAGCAGCCCAAAATCAATATTGAAGGGATTTTTAAATGACATTTTGAAACCCATTTAAATTCCAATAAATCCCAATAAATTTCACAAATATAAGTTATATAAATACAATGTAGCACAAATATGTGTGATAAAAAATCAGCACATATTACAAACACGTGAACTAATTTTGAGACATGAAAATTTAAGTTCAAAACAAAAACTGTATTTTTCCAAAAATTAAACTTCTAAATGAAAATCCGATTTCATCAAAACTTGTATAAATACAAAAACAAGTTATTGAAATACATTTGAAGCACAATGTGTATGAATAGAATCCAATACACATAATAAATGATATAAACTTGTTTTTGACAATAAGCATCAAAATAAGTTTTGATAAATACAAAACTTAAACACATGAACTAAATTCACCAAGATAAGTTACTTAAACCTTTATGAAGCAACAATGTATATATGGATGAAATCCAATACATGTATAAACCAATGTAAACTTGTTTTGATGAAATCTATTCATGAAACCGAAAAACGTATACTTAATAAACCGAAAATTAAAACATGTAGAAATAAGTTTCTATAAACAATTGAAGCTCTAATATGTGTGGATGAGATCAAACGCATATTCCAAACTATAAAACTTATTCTATTGAGATATGTGAAAAGAAAACGATTAAACCGAAAATCAAACTATGGATCTTGAAAGATAATATTTAAACTTTGTGTGTGTGTGTAAGCTTGAGCAATCAAAACTAACCTATTCTTTATAAGAGATCTAAACTTACAAACTCTAAACTCAAGTCTTCTTGTAGATCTTTTTCTCCAGGTAGACTTGATCTAAAGTTGATTCTCCGAGTTATACTCCATCCTGAGTATAAGATATGTTTTATAAGCTTGAGCTCTTGAATCACATTGTGTTAGCTTCAAAACTTGATTTCGAATCTTTTTGAAGCTAAACATCAACTATCATCTTGATCAATATCTGAAACCTGATAAATGCAAGACCATTAGTACTATAACTGCATGAATTAGTCATCATCAAAACTAGAGTGATAGGTCTCAGGCCAACAGTATCCTGATGGGTCTTGCTGGGTTGTAGTGTTTGTCCACCACCCTTTGTGGATAATACACAAGGGTTCTACTGAGGTTTGGTCTTGTATGTGTGTATGGAATTGGGGGTGTGGGGTGGGAGAATGTTCCTGTCTAGCTGATCCCAAAGTCCTAATGTTTTTAATTACCTTCACGGGGTCGTTGAGTATCAATTGCAAGTGATTTTGGATGTTCGTCAACGAGGATGGGGCGGTGGGGGTGTACCAATTGAGCAATGTTGGACTGTTTCTGTTTGTTGTCTGCTTTGTGGATTTTTGTTTTTAAATTTTTTTTCGAAACTTAAGTGGATGCTTGGTTAAGAAACATGGGATATGTATTCTCTTATGGGATATGTATTCTTTTATTTTTTGGAATGTTTAGTTAAGATCCTATGTGGATTTTAGAATAACTTATCCATTGTTCATTAAATGATGTGCTCCATACTAGTTCCAGACTTGTCCTTTTTGTATTTTCTGTAGTTGAATGGAGCATTCTCAGGAGCTTCCTTGAAGTGTCTGTCACATCTTGGAGTATTTGGTGTGTATTGGTAGTACCTGATATAGACTTGAATGTCGACTGTATCAGTTGTATTGTATTGGATTAGGAGAATACTGATTCGATAACAATATAGATCAACCTGACTATGCAATATAGATCATGAGGAATGAACAACCCATGTATGTGCTGGATCACTCAATTCTTCATGGGGATACTGCATATGGACAATCTGAGTTGGATGGCTTTATTTCACTTCATCTCAAGTTGGATACTGCTTTATTCCTTGGCTTATTTCACCAAAAATTCATGGGATATTGCATTGGGACACATATTTGTAACTAAAAAGGTTGTGGCATAGTTGCTGTCAGCGACTAGAAGAATTGCTGGATTATTAAGTAGAGGGTGTCAAAAACTGCTGCATATGATTCAGATTATTAAGTTTTATGCATAAATGACCTATGGCAATAAACTAAATAGTGGAGAGGTTATGTAGGATGCTTTACTTTGATTCCAAGTATGAGATGTTTGGTTGTTTGTCTTTGAGCATGACTGTAGACATACTAAGCATGTGTACGGTATACAATGCGTACAGGTATACTAAGCATGCGTACATGTATACAATGGGCTTGCTTTGTGTTAGTAAGAAATCTAAGGTGAGTGGTAATGGTGAAAGTTAAGCTAACGTATATGCTATTGGAAACAAAGATGACATGCTTTACTTCGATTCCAATTCTGACATCTTTAGTTGTTTATATTTGAGCATGACCTATAGACATGCTAAGCATGTGTACAAATATACAATGGGCTTAGATTTTAAGTTAGCAAGCTGTCTGAATTGAGCGGTATTCAAGTAGAGGTGAAAATTAACCAAGACAAACCCTAGACTGGATGAGGGTAGTCTGTGTAAAAAAAATCCATGTTTCTTTGTAGTAATTTAGAGGCCTTCAAGGTTCAATCATGCTTTTCTGGAATTCACTGACAGTTTTGAGTTTTTCCCTCTCTAATAACTCAATGTTTCAGTTATTTGATTGAATTGACAATATGCTATTTTGTACTTTTCTTTCACTTTCTGCAGCAGATTCATCCTGTTATATGACACTACAATGTAACTACTTTACCAGAGACCATCAAGCTGTATGCAGTTGAACAGGTGCTTATTCCCTTAGGGTTTCTATGCATTATTCAAATTAAAATCATACCTTTGCTGACTGAATATCCAACTGTAAATACTAGATGCTTCTCGAATGCAGTATTTACATAAAATATTTTCTGCTTTTTATTTTCACCATTCATTTGTGGCAATCATGTAAAATTAGGAACATTTGTCATCAAGTTTAGTAATTTCAGCTTCTCACCATCCTTTATCAGTGTTGGAGTACTGCATGACATTTCCATGGAGGGGGGCAAAAAAAAAAAATCAAGATCAACTTGTCACGCCCCGCTTCCCAAAATACGCGGAAACGGAGTCATGACGAAGGTCGGCGACGTATGTACGCGAGAAAAATACCCACGCACATACGCTAAGCCTAAATTAACCTGAACAACCTACAAAATCTACTACGATAAATCAATATCACTGCAATATGACATATAAATATCTAACACAATGATAACAGATGAATAAAGAAAAGAAAATGGCAACTGGATGCGATAAAGATAGAATCAGGAAATAATATGAATAGAAGAGCAAGAATACCTATAATCAAGAAAAGAGAAACTCTAGCTCTTCGTAACGCGTATGATCACACGAATACCTGAACAATATAAGAAGGTGTCTAAAAATCCTGGACGTGCGAATCCAGGGTCGTCAGAAGCGACTTAATAATTGTGCGTGTAAAGGGAAAGGTGTTCGTGCATAACAACGCAAGCAATAACATGATAACTGAAATGAAACATAACAGAATAATCAATGTCAAGAACAAAACTATGAACAAAATATAACTGGTATACTGACCACTAATGTCAAGATGTGTAACCTAACATATTTCACTAGTCTGGTATACAATTCGGTCATGTGTATAATCATATGTCGATCATAGTTATATATACGTACAGTCGGGTGATCACGATCAGTCACAATACATTAACAGTTTATCATTATTAATTATGTCAACGAACACCAATTGCCACATGTAATAGACGCATCTCATACTACGTCTAGTACACGTGTCACTCGAGGTCCTCAGTTATTGATACTGATCGGTTGGAGACATTATCTGTGTTTTAGGTGGGTCCCGTGATACCCAGGATCACGACTCAAACTCCTGGCGCTGCACCAGGCCCTACCGTAAGGTAGTCAGGAATATGTATAACATGTCAGGTACATGTATAACATTGTATAACAGGAACAGGAACAGGAACAGGACGGGGTGTCAGTCACCCCACGAGAACCCTGCAGTCCATCTTTCGGCTGCGCAACCCAAATTCTAGGTCCACCTAAAATATAGACGCTGACTCCTCCATCAATTTTTTCAATCCCAATGTAAGTTGTTTAATATCATATCATTAGTTATCAAGATTATTAATGTACATGTTACCTAAAATTTACTGGGATAACTCGGTAATGATAACAGTAACATCAAAAGTGAAATCGTGATACATATATAACAAGATATATATGTCGGTGAACATGATAAACAGGACGAGGTTGTTATCGTCTTAACAATATTTTTCTTCCCAATAGTTAGATAACATGGACATGATAGTCATCAAGTAAATGTCACAAATGTCATCTCGGTGAGTTTTAGTGCAAAGTCCTAAGCGATGTCATGTACTGATCATGTAGGTTTATTACTAAGAACAAGTAAACTTCATTACAAACAGGAATACATAAATATACTACAGGTAGTACATGGAGGTAATTCATGAAACTATAAAATTTCTAAATATTAGAAAAACTAGCATGATCATTTAAATCACCTTTATAACACAATTACATAACTAGAAAAAAAACATATATCACAAAAATTCTTATTTAACTGAAAGAGGAAAAAAACTCAAAACACAATTAAATAAAATTAAACAAAGAAGAGAAACACTAACCTGAGTTAGATCACAATCCAAAGCACTGAAATCATAAGGCCTCGATAAATCTACATAAATTATTTCAATAGAAATTGTTAGATTTTTAAAAGGATATTTTACTTGGGAGTTATAAGGGGTTTTAATCTTGATTAATTAGTTTGGGGGTTAGGAATATGGTTCTCTGAGTCTAATGAATTTAATAGGTTTAATTTAAAAATTAATTTCTAATTTTTGTTAGATTTTTTTAATAGGCTTTAACTCCTTAAAATACTTAACAGGTTTGAATTTACCATTAAGAAAGATGGCTTTAAAGTGGGTGATTTGATTTAATTCCATGTTGATATTTGTCTAAAATTTTTATCATAGAAAGTAGAATTATTGTAAATTATTATTTATATTTTTCTTAATTTTTTGATATTTTTAATAAATTATTTTAATATGCAAATCATCTCTTTCTTCTTTCTTTTTTTATATGCTACAGTAGCCCAGGTGAGTTTTAGCTGATTGCTGAAATTAATAATTTATTCTTGTGGTTCTAATTTAATTTATTATTATTATTTTAAAAAAAACTGAAATTAAATTCACAACCTAGAGCTACTTGAATTGTTCCTCCTTGCTCCTCAATCATTGTACCTCGAAACCCCTTTTCGTTCACGATCCGCTTGAGGAGAAAGGAAAGATGGAAGTGGGGAGAGTTTGGATTAGGGTTTTCTCTTGAGGTAGAAGAGAAAGAAAGGGTTTGGATCTTTATATAGGTTATTAGATATTTTAGAAACCTGAATTTTAGTTAGGTTTAGATTGCTTAATTTAGTAGTTCAGATAAGAATTGAAGATTGCTAAAAAAAAAAAATCTCAAGGAGATTTGGTTTAGGTATGATTTTTGTTAGGATTTAAATTAGGATTAGTTAAGATTAATGAAAAAGATTTGATAAGATAGGATTTTGATTAAGATTAGGATTGGGTTTTGGATTAATGGGTAAGGATCTCAATGGTACTGGGTTATAGGTTATATTTAGGTTTTAGTTAAAAGAAATCAATAATATGAAGAATAAGAAAAATAGAGAGTGAATTTGCGGGCTTAGTTTTTGGGCTTAAAGAAAAATAAAAAAAGATGAAAAATAAGGAAGTGGGCTTGGCTCAAGTGAGCTTAGCAAAAAAGGAAAAGAAAATAAAAGGAAAAGCAGAATGGACTGAGCTTATTGGGCTTGGAATGAAAATAATAATACTACCCATTAATAATAATTTAAAATAACTAAATATAAGCAATAAGAGTCTACAAGTCATAAATAATAATAATACTAATAATTATAATAAGTCAAGTTAGTTAATAATAATAAGATAATAGGTAGAATCAGATAATTTTTTTAAAAATAATAATATAGTATTATTAAATAAGGGATATTACACAACTTGTGTCCTTTTCAAGAACTGAACAACTAGATCAAACTTGGGATATTCTCATTTTATCTGGAATATGGGTCTTGCAATGTTACCATTCTTGACCTTTCGTTTCTCGTGCTGTTGTGATCATTCTTTAGCTGATCCACATTTTATGGTTATATCTACTGTGTAACCATTTGAGGTTTCTTGTGTAAAAGGAAATTAGAAATAGTTTTACAATCCTTTCTTTAACTGTTTGTTGTAGAGGTTGCCTTCAAGATTAGGGTACTAACTCTAAAAGTATATTATGTTACAATGTTTGGGTCCTTACTGCATCCTTTTAACAACAGAGAGAAGCATTCTTGCAAATTGGTCTGTCCCTAGGGTTCCTACCCTTAGGAAGTCGTTTGAACTTTGCTTGCAGGAAGAGTCATCTGCCTCTTTGCAACCGTATCCGGGCTTTTCCTCTGTTGTAGTGGTACTTATTTCTTCATGGGTGCTGAATTTGTAAAATCAAACAACCTCATAGAACAGTGTAATACGTTCATCATACCCTGACCGTTGGAGTCCCATTGAAATGCTCATCAACCACATGCAGTCGATGATCCATTTTTTTAATAAAAAATCCATCAACTATCTCCTGACAAGTGCTAGGTCCTTATCACTGAGTACATCTCTCCCTTTCTGTCTGGAAGCTGTGCTTTGGATTCCCTTCAAATGGTAATTTGTTTGTTTGATGGCTTGGGGCCTCATTGTGTTACCGACATCCAACTGCTATTCATCTCAATTGTCACGCATTGTTCTCTTGGGTCTTTATGTGCTACATGAATCATCTTCTGTTTGACAATCTGACACATGGTTCTGTTGATTTTCAGTAGTTTGGGATGTTTTGAGTTCTGCTGTTAGTGGCAGTGGAGCTGGCTCGTTCTGCTGTCTGTTATGTAAATTTCTCGACATCTCTCCTGCAGTACATTTGCCACTAAATGCGGTTCACGAGCCACCGTTTAATTTCTTTTGTGGGCAGCGTACTTCAAATTTGTTCTCTGATCATAACATCTTGGTGTTTTTATGTGCCCTGGAATAATCATCTTCTGTTTGGCGTTCTGATAGTAGTTTCTGTTGTGTCGGTAGTATTGGAAATTTTTTTGGTTCTGCATTTAACTTGTTTGGTCTCCTGTCTATTGTCTCATCCGTATTTTTTTTTTTGCTACAGTAAGCATTGTCCTTTCTATTCTGAAATTTCTAAATCAGACATCTGTCTGTCTACACTACAAAACATTCTCCATTCATTAGCTTTGGGCTGATTATTTGTATCTGAACATCTACAGGTACCTACCAATCACGCTGATTGCGCCTTTAAGAAAGAGATCGAGGAGCTAATGTGGATGCTTTGATTTTCATTCACCCCTGACGCGGAGAAATCGAATCAAAGTGATAAAAGTCTGTAAAAGTCTCGATGATGATAGCTTTTAATGCAATCATATAGCGATTGACATTCAGGTAGCGCATACATCTCACGTACAGTGTGGAGGTTTACATGTCAAATTTTCATTTCTTTATTGTTACACCGAAAGTATGAATGTTGTCACCTTATGTTGAAAACAAAGGTACATCCAGTAAGAGAGAAGAATAACAAGTTGGAATTGCAATTAGCGGATTAGAAAGTGAAAAAATATCAAGCCAAGATAGCTTGGAAGTACAGTTGCTCGCAGTGTTCCTCTTCCTAATGTTGGGTGCCCTTCCAAGCTATTTTTTCTCAAAAGAATCAGACGAGAGAAGCAGCAAAGCGAGACAGAAAACAGCCAGTAATTGTACACGAGAGACCACAGTGGAAGAAAACCGAGGAAAAAGAAAAGAGAAGAAAAAGATCTACGGGCTTCTACCGTATTCAAGTGTCATGACGCGATCAATGCTTGGCGAGTCTGGGAGAAATGCGACTGCCTCGCTTAGACACCATATGTGATCTCGGACATGTTGTAGAGTTAACAAGGGAGGGAGTGGTTGCCCTCTGCATGAAATTTGTACCTGAAATGATTCGTTTTCGAAGAACAATTAGCTTTCCTTACAACTAGTAAATATCAACTCAATATCAAGGCGAGAAGCCAAAAGAAATTCGATGAAAATTGGATGCTCATTCATATCTAAATAAATTCGCGATATTTTGCAAACTTTTGTATATTAAAAGTGATCATCATAGTCCATTTTTAGGTTATTAGTCACATATTTTCAGCTTTGTTGCCCCCATCAACTGATTGGTGGCTTAGCAAGTCACCGACAGTGTCATGTTGCAGAATGAAATCAATCATCTTAAATCTACCAAAAAATGTACGAATGATCTCTTGTCGGCAATTATCAACAAGAAAACACCAAATATTTTATCATTTGATCCTCTCAATTTTTTCTCCCTACAAAGAAAATGAATGTTGTATTAGGATAATAACAAACCACCCACATGATCTCAAGCACTTTGGGACGCTTGATTTGTAGAATGATTCAAGTTATAATCACAAGTAATGATCACACAACATTCTAATTGCAATTTCTTTACTAGAGATCAGCAACAATTAATCAAGGATAAGTACACATGTGGCTTGTATTAATGTGGTCATTAGGGCTGAAAATGGGGCAGATGAGAGAGATTCCCATTGAGATGGAGTCTCGGTCAGCAGTACTGAAATGGGACGGGCAGCCTGCCCGAACTGGCCCATACCCTGCCCGACCTTTTCCAATGCGTATAAATTAGTTTATTGTACACATGCATGCATACGTTATACTCGCTGGCTGTAGACAATACGTACAGTGAAACACATCATGATCATGGCCACTAAAAATTTGTACAGGGTAGCTGATGGGTCAACTTTTAATTGAGAGCTAAGTTGGGTGCGATGCTGACACGTACATTATTTATTTATTTATACAAATCAATATTTTTTTTTTTTTTTTTGTTTGGGGGGAATTAAAAGGTGGCGGATCCTACAAGCACGCCGAGGAATCAGCTTGATTATTATTCTATTTTGTTTTTCTTCTCTCTTTAAAATCAATTTAAAAAATCCCTTTAAAAAAACCCTTTACTCTTTACCAAACAGCAACACAACCAAACCACGCAGCAAAATCGCATGCACGTCTCTCTCTCTCTCTCTCTCTCTCTCTCTCTCTCTCTCTCTTCTTCGAAGGCAAAACAAGTAAATATTCTTTCAAGACCCAGCATGATCACTCTCCTCCCTCATAATCCATCCAATTAATTTCATATCCTCCCTTGTTTCAAGGCCAACAAGGCTTAATTCGTTCTAAATTAGACCCTAATCATGTCACTACTAGTGCTATATACAATTATCCATGCATATAGTTTTTATGCATGTAGTGTTAGTGTGTGTGGCTAACAAAAGGGAGAGGGGACCTAGTCCTTTGTTTTTGTCCATGTTGGTGATGCTATCCTCTTCACCAACTTGGAATGATTCTGCTTGTAGATATTTTTTTATGTATACTTCCCATGCACTCTCCCTTTCCTTTGAAGGAATAAACATGCTTCTCTTCACTTTACATGTCACTTGGTTGGTTGTGGATCTTGAGATGAGATGAGATGGGGCCTTAAATATTCCGGCAAATTAACCCCCTTGATGGGTCCTCTAACCACAATCCTAGCTGGGGAGCCTATTTTTTCTTATTTGCTGAGGGGGGACGAAAACTAAAGATTGTGAGGTGAGATTGATGAGAGCATGACGATCGAATTTGGATGTATCGCATGCAATACTACGATCCATCCACGTGTATATGTATATATATATATATCAATCTGTTTCCCTAGGATGAGGTTTCGTTTTCGACAATGTGGTTGTCAACTTTAAGTCATGATGGAATTTGTTGCATAGGTTACAATGTAAAAAAGAATTGCATTTGTGATCGATATGTAGCAAACAACCATTTTGTATGCCCTAAACATGCATGTTTATAATATATGAAAAAAACTAGTACATATGATGGATATATACCATTACAGTTGTCTCATAAACTAATTTAAGCATCAATCATTACAAATCAAACATTTTTAACATTCGGGTGTGCCTTAACTATTTGTTTTAAAAGTCTATAATACTAATCATTGGGTGTTTAGAGGGGGGCAACACAAATTAGAGGCAAATTTAGTGGGTTGCAAGAACTAAAACATAAGCAATATATATTGTTATAATTCTCTTTCCTTTCGCGAACATCATGTTGCATTTAATAAGGAGTACAGCTCAAACTTGACGTGATGAGAAGTATGTCGAAATTGTTGGCATAGAGAGTTGACCTTAAGGATTGATCGAAGAAGTGCTTGACATGAATATATATACAAACGCAAAGAGAATGATGATTGTTGCAATGCTCTATATAAATGCATGTTGACAGTTAATAAAGATCAAACAATCAATATGGAATGTTGCTGGTAGGAAAATTGCGAGGCAAAGAATGATGGTTGCAAGGTACCCTTTACTAAATTGCATGCCAACAATTTACAAGAATCATATTGTCAGCACTATATGTTTTAGGTAGGGAGGACAGCAAGGAACGTAACTTAACAAAGAACATATGCAGCTGTCAACTTAATAATTTGAGAATGAAAGCTTACCTTCAAAAACCCTAGGAATTTACAAGAAAAACTTTATAGGTTTAGTATAAGTTTTCTCTATATTACAAGAAAAGATCAAGTCAACTATGATAGGTTTTTTAACAATCGTTGATAGATAAAGTTGTTAATCATGGGGTAGCCTCGTTTAATTAGGAATGTTTAACTATTAAGTGAAGGCTTCCTCTTTATGTTGGTAAAAACCTTAAGCCACTAATTAGTTAGATAAAGCGCATGCTATCATCGAATTAAGTATAGCTTAAGAGTTAGCTTATTTACAACCCCAAAATGTTTAAACAATGTTAATTAAGATGTTTCTTTTCACGTGGTGTCATGCTGGCTGCAGGATAACTACAAATTTTGGCGATTTCTTGGATAACTATCATCTTATATGACAATACATAGGCTTTTAGACAAAATACTTTCTTCCTAGAAAATGACGTTTGATTTGATAATCACATAACATAAATAGTTTTTATCTGTAAGAAATTTAAAGAAAGCAATAGAAATAAGAAATAGTTTGTGCTATTTCCCTATCAAAATTAGTAAAGAATACTTAGGAAAGACATACATATGCCCTTTCTCTTGATTGGCGTTATCATTCTTGGATTAAAATGATATCCATAAAAAGAAATGGCATATCAAACATCATAATTATACTTAAATAATTCTGTTCTCTCAATCCCTTCTTTCCTCTCTGTATCCTGTGAGCGGAAGAAAAAAGGAAAAAGAAGGAAACATAAAAAAAAAATGTAGACTGATATACCTTTAATTTATAGAATAACTATTCTTAATCAATTAGGAACACTTCAGAAATATCCTACATATCTAATACATTATTACTGAACTTATATAGAAATGCTTTGAGATACCTAAGTAATATTTTGAAAGAAATCTTACTGTAACATAATGTTCATGTAGTTCCAGACGAACTTAATTATTCACTACTTAAAATGTTAAAACTAGTAACTAGGCATCAGATTTTAGACCTTGCTAAGGTCTGAAGGTGTTGAGTAAAACAAGTACCTTGGACTCCTCTACCATTGTTTCACATTAAAGTCTGTTCATATCACCTCTTAGCTACTTCTCCATGACTAAAAATGAGTTTTAAGTACAAAAGAAACTGCTGCTCAATACATTTACAAACAAATTCATAGCTATATGTGCTCTATAGTTATGCATAATTAACATTACTAATTCAGGTAGTAAATGTAGCTATAGCTATTGTAATCTCAAATGAGCTATGCCAACAAATCATTTTCTATCATTCTTCCAACAAGAACTTAGCTCAAAAGAAATTCTCAAGTAAAAATTAATACAGAAATGCATTTTAAACTCAGTTTCCTAAGATAAGGAAACAAGAGAAAGAGAGTCAAGTGGAGAAAGATTGATAAATTTTTTTTTTTTTGGGGGATAATTGAAGCTAAATGCATTAGTGGGTCTAATATCTACCAAACCATATTGGATACATATTTATTTATTATCTTTATGCCACTTATATATATGTTACTAAGATAAGAGAGAATTAATCAATATTCCTAACCCCAACTTTCGTGTTGTTTCTTGGCTTCCATATCAACTTTTAACTTTGAGTTTCCAATGTACATGCAAGGAACTAGAACGAAATAGAGATGCCACCATGAAATTTTTTCTCTCCTCATAACAAATATCAAGGAAGTGAAAACATCATATGGCCTGGATCAATTTGACTCAAAAAATTTAAGCTAAGAGGTCGTGGTCAAACTTTATATTCACACTCATAATGAATCAAAGGGCTTGAGGCCTTTGACAAGGTCATATTAGTTTTCTAAGAATTTTCAAGAGAACATGCATTAAAATCATGTTATATGGAAATTATCAAACTTCTTAAAGAAAACTCTATATAATGTAACATTACTAAAATCAAGTCTAAAGTTTGTACCATATAAGTAACTTTATGTATAAGAAGAAAAACAGACGAAAATATGATAAGTGGGCCCTAAACAAAACAAGATATTTGTCCTTGTCAAATACAAGAAGAAATTAAAAGTTAAAGTCTTACAAGAAGAAGAAAATTAAAGTTTTAATATACTTGAAAAAGAAAAGCCATTCTCTTTTATGTAGCTACCTATAAGTCTCCGAAATGAAACTTAGCCTAGTTAACATCTAGAGCTACTTTCTAGACACATTTCTAGCTTCCTTTTTCTTACATTCTCCCAATGAAGAAGAATTCTTTGTTGAAATTGCAGTAAAATAGCAACAATAGTTCAATCCTTATTTCAAACAGCCTATTAGGACAAGGTCATCCATAAACGTACTAGTAAACTTCTATCCTATATAACCAACGTAAGAAACAATTAAAGATCTTAAACATTACTGGAGGAGCCAGGAGAATCAAGGAACATCAAATGATACCCCTGAAATTATCGGAATTCCTTAAATATATCTAGCTTACAAAGTTTTGAAGTACATTTATGTGCCATATATTTCACAATTAACTTTTCAATTTTCTCCTTTTGCTTGAAAGTATATCACATAAAAAAAAGGATATTATTATTATTATTATTATTAGTGGCAAAAGTTTTGGCCTCTTGCAAAAAACTTCTGACTTTGCTACTGATCTTATAGACAAAACAAAAGCACGTATTTTCTTGGGAAAAAAAGAAAAAAACGAAAGTGCGCATAAAATTTGGAGTGACACCTTAAATTCAATTATAAGTAATAATCAGAATTGATAAACTTTCACATGTTCACAGCAGATAGAAGAGCACTTTGCCAAAGTATGCTGTAACTCTTATAAAAAGGGGTTAACCTAAGCACTTCTTTAATCCGTTTAATATTTAACTATCTTCTAGAATAATGAGCCATAATAATAATTTAAACTAAGTAATTGAATTTGAACACCAACAACAACTTATTACACCTTTTCTTGTCCTAATGATTATATTCCTTGACAAAAGCTGCCTGCTTCTGCACTTCTTTCACTCTTTTAAGACATCTACTAAGTTTACAAACCAAGTAAAAGTAATGAGCAATATTGTACATCTTAATGATATATAGAGCATCTTTTCCTATAACTCCAAGTCTATAAGGTAGCTTCATGTTTAGGATAGTGCATAGCTTTCAGCAAAAGTAGGTGAAGATATAGCTTTTAGAGTTGTCAAAAACATCTAAGCAAAAAACAAGGACATCATTATCCAAGGCAAGCTACCAATAATAATTATATTTTATAAGCATAATACAAGTCTACCATGCTATGCTATTGTAAAATGGTATATTAATTGTTCTCTCAAAAACCCCTATTAGACATGCATGTCTCTATTATTTATGGCATGTACTCAAGCCTATTAAAACTGTAAATATGCCATGAATAGTTTAATTAATTTGCAAATCACAACAAACATTAAAAAAAAAAAAAAATCTAATTATAACCAATATCTCCACTCAAAACCCTTTACCTAATGATCCCATCACCACCATTGATAACTAACACTCTAACCAACACAAGGAGCTTTAGCTACCAAGCTCAAACAAGGGAAACCCTACTCAAAGTACATAATGATGTAGCACTTGGATACATACATTCCACCTAAAACATGTAACTACAAAAGTTTCAATCTCACATAAGAAAGAACCATTTTAGCTACCAAGCTCTCCTTTCAAACATCCCCACTGCTAGCTAGCCAGCCTTGGGAACAAGGCATTGCAAACAAGTATAAAAATGAGCTTGTTGCTTTGATTCAATTTCTGGACAATAATGTCTTTTCCGTGTTAACAATGCCTAAACACTACTACAATCATCTAAATATATATAAGCATGCCATATAGATATGTTTAGTGCAAGGAAAATGAGGAGGGAAGCTCAAGTACCTCAGATTCATGATCCAAACCAAGCTTTTTCACCAAGTACTTCATTAATAGCCTAACTGTCATCCTACCATCTCTGAAAACAACAAAAGAAAAGAAAAAAAAATCAATAATAAGTAAGAAAAAAAGGGGGGAAAAGCCCAAAACTTTTTATGTTCTTGGAAAAGCTAGCTATAGCTGTGTTGAAAACCCAGAAGGAGCAAAAGGAAAAGAAAGATAGAAGCATGCAAAAGAGAAAGATGGGGAGAGAGAGAAGTGGTACTTGATCCTTATGTAGCTCTTGGGTATTTGTGGCAAATAGGGTTCCCTCACTCTGCATTCAAAAAAAATTTCAAAAAAAAAAAAAAAAAGGAAGAAGGGAAGTTTGAGTGCAAACCATCATGAATCATGATCAACTAGGTTGAAAACAAGCAAAGAAATCAAGTGAATGAACTCTTACTGGTTCTCTGTTGCTTTGAGAAGGAACCAAACCCCAGTAGCCTGCTGCCTCCTCACTACTGGCGGGCTCACCACCCTCACCACCTCCCCTAAATGGGGCCCACCACCTTCAACCGCCGGAAACCGCTGCCGCTGCACATTGTATATTAACTGCGGCATCATCATCATCATCGAAGACATCGGCGATCGCTGCGGCATTGAACTACTAGTACCGCTGCCGCTGCCCGCGCCGCCCATGTTCCAAAACCCCCACGGCGGCGGTCTGTACCCCAACTGCGGTGGCGGTGCCGACGAAGTCATCGGCATCGCGGGCCTCGGCGGTGACGAGTACGAGGGCTTATCTGAAAACAGCTGGAGTTCGACAGATGGGCCAGGAACTGCTGCAGTAGGAGTGAAACTTGCCGCAGCTGATGACGACGACGACGATGGGGAGACCCCGATGCCGAGCTGTAGCCAGCTGTCATCAGCTGGTGCCGCTGGTTTGCTGATGCCTACTTCTTGATTTTGTTCGGATTCTTGTTCTTGCGCGGTTTCTTCTCGTTCTTGGCCTCCTCCTGCAGTTGTGGTGGCGGTGGTGGTTGTTGTTGTTGGGGTGTGGTGCTCGGCCATCATCATCAGATTGGATCTGATCAGCGCAGACGACGGGGATTGCTTGTAGTGAGAATCGACGTCGAAGCATCCGTCGCCGCCACCATAACTGTCGTAGTGGCGACGCAGGAGATTCCGGGCCGGGACCATCGTCCAGCGCTCATCTCCACCTCATCTCCTCAAATTCTCTTCTTTTTGAATACACAGACAGCAGCAGCAGCAGCAGCAACAACCACTACTACTCAAAGGATGAGGAGATGAACCCAGTGTATGAGAGGGTGAGCTTTGAAATTTGATTGTTGCTGGTTAATTGTGAGAGAATTGAGACAATGGAATGCAAGAAGAACAAGGGTAGAGAGAGAGAGAGAGAGAGAGAGAGAGAGAGAGGAGAAAAAGGGGGGCTTTTGGGTTTGGATCTTGCTTTCTATTAATTCCTCACTTTGGAAGCTTGTGGAGATCAAACAGTTCCAGGGGGCAGAAAGAGAGGAAAAAAAAGAGAGAGAAAGGAGATGGCTGGGAGTCAATCACTCATACATAATACAACCCCTTATATTTATTTATATTATAAACCAAGAAATTTTTTTTTATCTTGGAGAATAATTCAGTTTTTGAATATATAGGAAATATCTCTAATCTCTGTATTAAAGATTGGCATCGTAGTCTATGTGAACTTGTAATATTGCATACAAGTTTCTTGCACTTTTCTTTTAAAACCATGTCACATGATGCTCTTCATTTGTTTTATTGCCATTACTTGTTTGATTTCTCTTTCTTTTATCTCTTACATTTTAGTGGGTTGAACCTAATGTTTGATTACAACTTCTATCAACGATGTCCTCCAATTTGTGAGGACGACATTCAACCTTTGGAGTGTTTTGTATTTCTCGCTAACTAGTGAGTGTATATATTTTACTCCTTCAACCTTTCTCGAACTTTTTGTCACTCAAACTTGAAAGTAGGAAAGAGAGAAGCGTACCAAGTAAGATTAGATTCTTGAAATTGATCAAATCCCATAGCTTAGGATCATATCAAGCAGATGTGGAGCTTGCATGAGAGGAACGAAGTTTCAAGTTTATCAGGCCATAAGCTCAAGTTTCAATCGGTTGACACATCAAATAAATCTTGATCATGTGTTTGATGTTGAGGGGGAGATGAGAAAATTGATCAATATTATAGAGTGATATACAAAAGTTGTATCGCAATCAGCATTTTAATAAGATTTTAATAGGAGCTGAATTTGTAAGGTGCTGACATTGCCCTTGTAGAGCAACTGTCATATTTCCTTCATCTTCACGCTATATAGTCAGGTTAGCTAAAATCAAATCCGTGTACGTGTTTATAATTACCACATACTTACTTCAGTTCTTGTGATCTTGTAAATTTTGGGGATCAAACATGCGATAAAGAAATTTGAGAGAAACGAATTGGGTAAAGTACTAAACTATTAAAAGTTGTAGACCTCATAATTATGATTAGCCTAACAACAGGTGGAGGGGGGGTGTACGGTGTCTACGTGGGGTATGGAGTGGGCCCCACGGAAGGGGAGGAAATACATGTCTCAGAATGATTACGTTGGCGGGTGGGGAGGGGGAACGGATAGGGCCACCAAAAAAAAAAAAAAAAAAAAAAAAAATATTTATGAGAAAGGCCCTTAAAATATTTACAAGTTTGTTATTATATTTTTTTTGACATTGCACTCTTGATCTAAAGTTTAAAATATCTCTCTTCTTTTCATCTCTTTCCTCCTCCTCCTCTGGCGACCCCAGCTCTCCCCTCCTCCTCCACCTCAGCCTCCTCGGCTTTCCTCCAGCAAACCCCTCTCCTCCTCGCCCCCCTCCTCTCTCCGGCGAACCTCCTGTCATCGTCCCCTCCCGCCACCACCTCCCCACCTCCCCCTTAATCTCCCCGGCTGCCCCTTCACCCCCAATCCCCTGGCCGTCCGGCCCCCGGAACTCCCCTCTCTTCCCCCTCTCCTCCCCCTCTCTAGGCTGTTCGGCCAGATTCTGACCGAATAGACCAGTGTCTGTTCGGCTAGATCCGACCGTACAGCCTGGGAGAGGGGGGGGGGGGGGGGGAGGAAATCCAATGGGAGGAGGGGGAGGGTTTCGTCGACGAGCGTCGACGAGAGGGGGAGGGTTTCATCGACGAGAGGGGAGAAGACTGGAGATCCGAGGGGGAGGGGGGAGGGGTTTGCCGGCCAGAGAGAAGAGGAGGGGGAGAAGATTAAACGAGTATTTTGATAATTTTTAAATTTTTTTGAGAGACTTTTATTAAGTTTGAGAGTATCTTAATTCATGTGGTGCGTTCCTCTTTGTTGGAGGTGACAATGTCTGTTTCCGTGGGGAGGGGAGCCCCAACATGAAACTAGAAAGCCCTACATTTTCTGTGTTATTTACGTAAATGCTCTCGTCTGACTCCCTTGTATTATATTGCCAAGATCGAGGTGGTTCGTTCATCATTTCGCTTTTCTCTCGGGAGACCAAAAAATGAAAAAAAAAAAAAATGAAAAAACCGGACCGGACCGGACCGGCACCGGGGGATGGACTGGCTACGGTGTGAGTCCTGTTCTTCTTCCGTTTATGGAGTGGAAGCGCGTTGGGGCCCACCGATGTGGGGGTGATTGGACCCTTTGTGAGCTTTGATTTGACGATGCGAAGGCGAGAGGGAGAGGGGGCGTCACCTCCCCGGCACGTGCTTGGCCGGGCGCGGTACGGTCACCTGAAAGTTATGGTCACTCGCGGGGTGGGAACTTACAGCGGGGCCCCTATTTGTCTTGGAGTGTGCTGACGTGGACAACAGGAGTGTGCTGACATGGAAAACAGTAGGAAAAGTCAACATTAGCCTGTTTGATTTTCGCAAGTGAGGGGAAAAAAAATGTAAGGAGAAATTGAGGAAAAAAATAGAAAATTAAGATTTATACAAGTAGAATTTCCGCTGTTTGATTGTAATGTGAAAATGTAAGTGAAAAACTATGTTTTTCGGTGTTTGATCAATAATGTAAAAGTGAAAATGGAAAAGTTGATCACAAAATAATATTAAAATAATTATTAATTATAAAGTTTTTTGAATTATAATTAGACTGCAAGTGAATTTATATGATCACAAAATTAACTGTCTTGATCTACAACTTTTTACAAGTGAGATTTACATTTAACTGTAATATCCTGCAAGTGAGAAAATGATAGTTTAAAAGAGAAAAAGAAAAAAAAAAAGTTTTCCTACTTTTGCTCTTCCCCACTTCGGCTCCAAACCAAACACGTCCATTGTGAAGTCCGTAGTGCTCGAGAGTTATTTCGTGAAAATTTCAATCCTATTAGGACATTAGTCTAGTGCCATTTTTGGGACTAATTGATGCTAAATTAACAACTTTGATGATACGTTGACTTTCTCTATAGTTAATTAAAAGTTAGCGTCTCATAACCAATGAAGTTCACTGAAAAGAAAGATGTTTATGAGTAGTACTACGTCAAGAAAAGCAAATTTGAGTAGTGAGTCAAGATAACCTCTTTGATGATCAAATCAAAGATAGGTGCTCAACATCAATGGGTGAGTTTCTCGTCAATAAAATAGTTCTATACGTTCGTTTGGTTTCGTTTGGCCGGTGAGGTGAGTGCTTAATATTATCCTTGTAGAAATGAGGGTTGGGTTCCGTTGATTCAATACCCCCACCTTGGATGTAAGGTGAGTTTGGTTGAGTCACTTGTATTCTTCTTCTTCTTCTTGTGTTTTCTCATATATTTTGCTATAATCATGTATGATCCCATAAAAGACTAATAACTCGGCCGTGTTTAACAATTTATGTAGATGATTACTCAAAAGCATACGAAACATTTGAAGTATGTCAAACGGGGGCTCGAGTGGTTACTGAGGGTTCGAGTCTACAAGAAGAAGCAAATGTGCTATTAAAGTCTCTGCCACCACACTAAAATTCTAAAGTTATAGAGAGGGTTGAGGGTATTATATGTATACTCAAACATGTTCTCGTAGGTTGTTCACCTTTTTTTATGAGTTGAGACTTGGACTTTGACACAATGATATTTTTTTTATTTTAAATCTGCTTTTTAATTACACGTCCGATGAGAATTGAACCTGAGTTGTTTTGATACTATATTAAGATCTCTGCCACTAACACCAAAATGTTAGGGAGTTACATGGGCCACCTCGGGGCGAATACGATGTGCCTTAAAAAGAGGCTGAGAATCAACTGACCCAAAAGTTTAAGCTAATAGGCAGGACCCCACTGTAATGGTCCCAGTTCAATAATCCTCGATCCATATATCTGATTTTTTTTTTAAATTTCGACAATATCTCCTTTGTAATTGCTACAGTGCACTGCATCACAATTATACAATTTCAGTCACAACTGATCGACTTATCACATCCTCGAGACCACAGTCTCGGTTATCAACAATCATAATATATATAAGCTCGAAAGTACCCCTCTCAGTATCCTCAATCCAAACACAATAATATCTCCATCATCAAACTCAATTTATCATCTACACTCACACATATATCTCCATACATAAGAAAGATCAAATTATCTAGCTTACAAGTTTAACACATATTACATAGCATACATTGTTAGTCTAGAGGCCTTTCATCTTAGTTTTGATGATGACTAACTTATGAAGTTTAGTTTACTAATAATCGTATGTTTATATAGTTTCAGTTATTGATCAAGATCTTAATATGTGTTTAACTTCAACAAAGGAGTTTTAGAGCTAACGCATTTAGATTCAAGAGCTCGCGTGTCAAGATCGCATCTAGCACTCGGATGGAGTCAAACTTTTTGGATCGTGTTTATATCGTGTCAGCTTGGAGAAGGAGTTCTACAAGAAGACTTCGGTTTGCTTAGTTTAGTTTGTGTTTAGATCTTGTATAAGATAGACTAGTGTTGATGTGTTCAAGTTCACACACAAACAAGTTCAATACATTTGATTTTCGGTTTAACCGGTTTTGCATTTCAAGTACACATATATATGATTTTTATGAATAGATAGAATCAAAATAAGTTTACATGATTTAATGTATATTGGATTTCATCTATATACATTTATACTTCATATGTTTGGAAAAACTTATTTTGATGATTCTATTTCATATATTTAGAGTTTTGTAAATTAACAAAACTTATTTTAGATTTATGTCAAAAACATAGATATATCTTTTATATGTGTATTGGATTCTATCCATACACTCTATACTTCAAAAGAGTTTAATATCTTGTTTTTGTATTTATACAAGATTGAGCGAAATCGGTTTTCCAATTCAAAGTTTGATTTTTGAAAAATACCGATTTTGTGTTAAAGCTTAATTTCTATATCACAAAAATAGTTCAAATAATTTGTAATATGTGTTGATTTTTTGTCACACATATTTGTTCTTCAAATATTTATAAGAACTGAATTTTGTGAAATTTATGAAATTTTATGGGATGTTATAGGTATTAAAAACACCAAGTTTCAACAGGGGCGGCTCAATTTTTAGGGAGACCCTAGGCGAAAATTTTAAATGAGCCCTTTTAAAATATACTTTACAAAGTAATTAGTATTAACTAATATTTTATTTAATTATTATTTTATTGAAAAATAATTCTTCTAGCTTTTTAAGATGCAAAATTTTTAATCAAGTTTTTGTATTCAAGTTTTGTTAATGTATCTTTTTCTATAGAGCAGTTGCAGGCCCTGCCGTCAGTCTGAGGTCTGGGCGACGGGGGCGGTAAAGAGCGAGGCTGCACAGAGAGAGTTTTAATTTTGAAAAATTCTCTAATTATACTCTTTAAAGTTATAGGGAGTGGAGGATATTAGCTTGGGAAAGTGGAAGAAACTCATGCTTTTCCTGTTAATATAAAAATGAAGAGGGGAATAAAATCAAAAAAACGTGGATGAAAAGTTTCAAACTCGAGCAGGCAAAGCCCACACAATTTCTAGTCATGTCTAATAACCACTCCGGAACGCCCACTTGAACAAATAAAAACATTTTCTATATTTTATATTTCTTATTTTAGTTAAATACTAATTTACACTATAATTTTGGAGGCCCCCATTATATTTTGGGGGCCCTAAGCGACTGCCTCATTTGCTTAGAGGTTGAGTCGCCCCTGAGTTTCAAACCCTATATCCCTAACCTGAGCCTGCTGGCGGTCGACCGGTCAGTTGACCAATGTGTATAAGGACGTGCACAAGGCCTGCCTCTAAGGCCGATCGACTGGGCGGTCAACTGACTGTAACTATCCAACTCTCGGGTAGTCCAGTCGATCAGGCGGTCGACCAACAGGCTGAGTGCGTTTAGGCTCGGTCGACCAGACAGTCGACCAGTAAGCGAATTTGCCTGGGGCGGTCAACTGGTGACTCAATGGTAAGAAATATGACCATTGCCGGTTGACCGGCAAGTCTGGTTGACCGGCAGGTCAAAAATGATCTTTTCTGAACCCCAATGACTATATTTCTGAGAGCTTATAATAGAGATTCTCTCAAGCTGTTTTCATCAAGCTTTTTGAGAGCTATTCTTCTCATCTTTTTCTGTGGTTTGCAGCAAATCTAAAAGAAGTTTTTGAGCCTAAAAGTTTTATTTTTTTATTTGTTTTAAAAGTGTTGGAAAATTCAAAGAAAAAAGAGTCTTTGGGAAATTGATTTTGATCTTTCTTTACAAATCTATTTAATGTTTTTCTCAAGTGTTTTTCTTTGTTATTCTCTTTTTCACACACTTTGTTTTCTCACACTTGAACTATCATCTCTAATCCTATCTATAGGATCTTGTTTTTGTGAGGAAAATCGTTTGTGGTCTATTGTGATCACCAAGTGTTGTTTGTGATCATTGGATCACCAAGATTGTAATCTTTTCTTTACTTTAGCTTTGTGCCCCTCCTTTTTGTATAGAGGTGATTGTGTTTGAGAGAGGAGTAGTGTACTCCAAGTGTAGAGTTGTAATTCCTTAGTGGAGATCCCTTTCTAGAAGGTCCTTTGTGGACATATTGGAAATCCTTCTGTGTTAAGTAGGGGACGTAGAGCAGTAACTCGAACCTCGAAACATATCTTGTTATTTGCGTTTGCTCGACTATCTCTCTACCCTATATCTCTTATATCTTGCATTACTTTTTATTGCTCATATTCATATGCTAAATATAATTTGTGTGTGGTCACACTTGTGTTGAATCAAGAGAGCTTCATATAGCACCTCATTTCTTAATCTAGAGGAATCTCTAGGAGTAGTTCCAGAGTCCTTCACGGGGAATTCGGGGCCCACTCTTAGTTACACATAATGTGTTGCAATTGAGTTATAAATTTCACATCATTTGTTCTAGATTAGCTAGTATACCTATTCACCTCCCCTCTAGGCGTATTTCAATTGGTATCAGAGGCTACGCTCCTGATATTTGGTTTAACCACATAGGAGTGAGATCTTGGATTGCTAATTTAGATTTGTATTTGCACACATTTTGTTTATACACTCACGGATTTTCTTGCCCCTCCCATGTATGATGTTACCAACATTAATTTGTCGAAATTTAAGATGAGTGCATACCTTAAATCCCTAAGATTGCATGTTTACCTTGCCACTACCAAGAAATCTTATCTTGGTAATGGCAAACATATAGGGGCCAATGAACAAGCCTTAGTGGCACTTAGGCACACACTTAGCAAAAATCAATTTTATATGGTTTCTCATTGATATTCCGCTTTTAAAGTGTGGAATACATTGACCTCTCCCGGGTACAAACGACAAACAAACGTGGAGAAAGAATCTAGTGGAGAAGATTCCGACCAAGCTTGCTTCATGTTCCAAGGGAATGTGTAACATCTGGATTATCAAATTCGGATTTAATATCCTAATTTTGATATTTGAGGTATTAACCAAAATAATTAGAGATGATTATTTATTAATTATTGGGAAGTGAAATAAAATTTGATACGTATTAATTTTGTATATAAAATAATTGGTATACATATATATGCTTGTAAATGAATGTATACCTATATATATATATACACATCATCATGTAGTTGTATTTCTATCATGTACATTAACCCCCCCACAAATTACTCAAATAATTAATATCCTAAACTAGCTAATGGGTAAGAGGTGGCAAGAGTTTGGGCAACTTTGGAATGAGAGAGGTGATGTGGCAAAATGGGAAGTGCATGGGAAATAGGTGAATGAGGTGGCAAATTGCTAGGCTAGAGAGAAAAGTTATGTAAGAATAAATATGTATATATATAAGGGTTTATATGTAATAGAGAGAACTAATTTCCTAATAACTCTCTCTCTCTCTCCCCTCTCAAAGGGAGCCATACGTTCATCATCTTTCCCAAAATTCTCAAACCCTAATCTCTCAATCTCAATTCCCTTCCTCTCCAACTCTCAACCTCACATAATCCCTCTCAAAATCCTCTCCCTCTTCTCCTTGGAGGCACGCGGCGCGGCGAGCGCGCGGTGGCACGGTGGGCGGCGGCCGGCCATGGGCGCGGCGAACGGCCATGGGCCGCGGTCGGCCGGTGGAGCA
Source organism: Agave tequilana (assembly GCA_038442645.1). Classification (NCBI taxonomy): domain Eukaryota; kingdom Viridiplantae; phylum Streptophyta; class Magnoliopsida; order Asparagales; family Asparagaceae; genus Agave; species Agave tequilana. The sequence continues at coordinate 58,341 of JAVJIF010017568.1, forward strand.
AGGTGAGGGAGTTCCAAAGGTTTTTTTTTCCTTTATTTTCTTGCAAATTTTGATGATATATCCTTAGATCTCTCGGTATATTGATTGATCTCAAATGAAAATTTATAAATTTATTGTGGTTATGATATTAGATTATGAGAAAGGGGATGGGAAACCCTTCGTCTATTTTGATATAATTTTTATATTTTCTTGACAAAAAATAAAATAAAATAAAATAACTTCATGACCTAACTCATTTTATTTGGAATAGAGTAATCAAATAATAGAACTATTAGTTGTGATTTAATTTGGTGAAGGGATTTAAAGACATTTGAAACTAACCCAAAATTTGGGGATAATAGAAATGTGTGCAAATCTGTCCAGTTTTTATAATCTGTAAATTCAGAGGGAGTTCATCTAGGTATTATGAGTAATAGGTATCATATTATATATCATTAGAAAGATAATCAAGTCAGCTTTCTTACGGTTCTTACCGTATCCCTATTGAAGGTCTGTGTTGAAAGTTATCGTCAAAATAAGATCGGCTAGCCAAGATTCTTGAGTTGCAGAATTTTCTTTTATGATTGAATAGTTTCTGAATTTTCTTTTACTAGTTAACTCAATTATAAATGTCATTTAATAAACTATTAGAAAGGTGATAGTATCTCTAAGCACATGAATTTTAAACCTGCGTTGGTTGGACGTTAGGAATCCTTTGAGAAACAAAAGAAAACATAAATCATGTCGGAAATTAGTTTCTTCCTTATGAATTACCATTTAAGGGGAGGCCTATGAGAATTTTAGAATAAGTAGAGAGGCATGTTGCGCCAAGCTCAGAACTGAATACACTCCTAATAATGAATGTTGATGTTTCATAAATTTTATATGTTTGTTTCTATTTAAGAGGTAACCCCAGGATCTATCCTCGTAAATAATTAGAAAGAAGTTAAAAAGCCTAAAAGATTTTGCTACTTGTGCCTAGTGGCAGCAAAGTGTATTGGGTTTTGGACGATACTTATTCTAGAATTTGGTAGGTTATGACTCGATACATTCTTGACGTAATAATTTTTGTTAAATTTCTAGTGTAGCCAGTGAAACGACATAGAACCATCCTATCAGATTTTATATAAATTTCAGAGTCGTGGTGCTAGATCAAGTGGTGCTCTGAATCCAATAGCACCAGATTAGAATTCTCTGAGCTCAGCATAAAACAATATTCTCATGAAAGAGCTCTTATCCTTGTATTATATTATTTCAAGTTCAGGTAGGTATATTGTTGGGCATATCTGCATTATTAAATAATTAATGTTGCATTCGCTCAGACACTTGGAAAATCTGACATGTTTTAGAAGTATTGATACATTTGGGTATGTCGAGCACATTCTGATGAGATGAATTATAGATCCAATCATTTGGTAGGACTAACACAAATCCTAATGGCAAAGGGAAAAGGAAGGCAACCGGAAGAATTACTCGACCCATCTCTTCTTCCGCATATGAGTTAGAAGTGAGGTTCAAGAGGTTCAGGATAATTAAGGATTATGGCAGATGGCAAGTGCTATAATTTTCAATAATAAGAAATAAGTTTTAATAACACATATTGTTACTAATTAATAACACTATCCAGTGTTGCAGGTTTACAACTCACAGTCCCGAGCTAATAGGACTGTGGTTTTCAACTATATGATTGCGGGATAGGATTAGGCTGAAAATTTTATTGACAATATTCACAAGTTGGGAGTACTGTGATAGAAGGGTATAAAGGAGGAGATTGTAACCAATTTTCATATTACTTGTCTATAAGAAATAACATGGCACTCACGTCACACCAGGCATTGATGTTTTAGACTTTGAGCTGCTTGGAGGCAAATTCCGATTACGGTTAGAACAATGTATTATTTATATAAAGTGTCTCAGTATCTTTATTTCAATATCCCAGTGCACGTAAATCATCAAAGTAAATCATAGTGGTGAGATATTCTTCAAAAATTAACCTCTAGGCAATAAGTTCTCAAGTTTAGGAGATTTAGTTATCTAAATAGTATATGCGAAGATCTTGATTTATAAACTCATCATATATAGGTAATAAAGCTGCAGGAGTCCTTTCAAGCTTTATTTTAACAGCACTTCAATGATTACCCTGGCTATGAACAATAGCTAATTACTTTCTCAATAGGAAGAAAGATCTAATATTGATGGTTAATTATAAACTGATGCAACGGAAGACTACGAAGAAATATAGAGCGGATACCACATGGCTGTGAGCTAAGAAAACTGTATCTTTTCATATTGTCTCATAAAGATGTAAATTTAGGCTTGAGCAAATTAAATAATTGATGTTGGTGTCCATAGAGGATACTTCGCTTTAAATTGTGAGATTGAAATCAATAGTTACGGAGGTGGCAATTATGAAAATCATCAGAGCTGAAACTGTTAATTACGGAGTCGGGAATCAAGGTTGGTAATGATTTGTCTAATAATATTGGTAGTCATTAATTGATTAACTAGCCAAATAATTATGGTATTAGGAGTTCTGACGGAACCATACTGAACATTGTGCGTTAAGAAACTAGTGATGTTAGACGTATGAATGAAAGCTCGGGTGCGTTGATGTGAATAGAAATCCAACATTATTACGGATACACGGGTGTAAATTATTATAAGAGTTTCTCATAATAGATAACTTGTTGATATTGCTTATTCTTCATATGGTTATTGATACACTGTGCATCCACATCTAAGTGATGATTGTTTACAACCATGATGTACGTTGAATATATATGAAATTGATGGGGATGTCACATGAACATAACTAGAAAGTTGTATACCTATGTGACAATTATCTTTGCCTTCAAGCAACAATTTAGTATTTGTCTTGTCGATGAATTGATCTCCATGACGTGTATGCATTGTAAAATTTACGATCATGATTGTATGCTACATAATTAAATGTTGATGTGCTAGTAGCACAACTCAAGAGGCTAATACTTAACAAAGTAAATGAGAAGCTGACTCATTAAATTGAGATGAATAGATCACTACAGTATTAACTTGTAACTCATATATATGTATATACACATATGGTGTGTCATATATGGATGTTAATGGACATAAGTGTCAAGCTAAAAGGTAAACTACACTAAAGGGTTGGTGTTCGTATTGTGACGAAATTATTATTTGTGCTTATGAATGTGTGTGTGTATATGTTTGTTACATCTTTTGCATTGGAGGAAGGGGCCGGGCAGGAGCCGGTAGGAGGGGAAGACGGTGGGATTGTTATATATATATATTGGAGGAAGGGGCCGGGCGAGAACCGGTAGGAGGGGAAAGACGGTGTTATTGTTGTATATACATACAAATATATATATATATATATATATATATATATATATATATATATATATTATATATATATATATATATATATATATATATATATATATATATATATATATAGAGGAAGGGGCCGGGCGGGAGCCGGTAGGAAGGAGAAGATGGGAATTCTCACACTTCATTGTGGTTGTATATGCATGTGTATCATGTGTGTTGTGCATATCTCTAAGTATGATATGCGAATATCGTGAAGTGTAGTATGATTATGTGTGATCGCATTATCCATATTGATAAATTATACTTAGATGATATGGGATGATATTGTGATATTGTATTACCAAGACATATACTTACTCCCCATGAAACTTCGATTTTGATTGGTTGTACCTAATGTATGAGATATGACTTATGTGATGATATGTGTTAAAAGTACTTAAAACAGAACCATGCATAAGTTATAATAACTGAGAGAATATCTTACTGAATTCCTAGACCAAGTAATCTGCAGCAGAAAATTAAAAAAAGTTAAAGAGAATCGATTCTAGAGAAGTCAGACCGTCACATAGAGTATATGGATCGTTGTGTTAATCATTCATTATAATATTGCTCTCTCCTCGTTTCATTTATCCATCTGTACTTGCAAAAATTGTTGAAGAAAGAAACACGCCCCTTAATTGTATTTTCCTTCCTTGATTCACTTTGATTCTCTCTCACTGAACTGTCGAGCTCACTCCCTCCCAGTTTTATGTTTCAGGTCGCTGTATGGCAGAAGACCAGCTTCAGATTTAGGCGTTTGTTGAGAAGTTTATTATTAATGATTGTATTGGATTGTAATTTAGTTCCTATTGGAAATCCTACTTGATGTATTCTGATACCTTATGTACGTTATGAGAGATGGATATGTATGAAGTAAGTTAGATTGTAATTATGGTGATGTGTTAGAGTTATAGTTAGATCTGTTTATATTGTGGATGACGAGAGGAGTACTCTCGGGCATATGTTTCTTTTGTTTCATATAAGTAGGCGATGTCAAGCCGAAATTATTATTTGGAGAATTAACAGGCCGTGGTGAGCCGAGGTATTATTATTATGATTTCTTGGGCGATTGTTAACTTTGACTTACATGTTTGAACTGAGAATAAGTGGTCTGCTGTTGGTCAAAATTACTGTAAATTGAAATGTATATTTGGGCATGTTAGCATTTACAAAGGAAGTGCTGCCGAAAATTTTAAGAGCTTGAAAATGATTACGATGATCTATCAGTTTAAAAGAATATTTTGTTATTTGAATTTAGGAAATCTGGGACCGTTACAGAATGACTCCCTTGAGGTAATTTTAGATACTCAAACTAGATGATAGTGCTAGTTTTTTCTTGTAATGATAATATGGATGCACATGCATTAAATGAAGAACTATCTATGTTTTGTGAAAAAACTTACTTTCAAAGCATAAAATTTTGAAAAATAAGAGTTTTAAATTAAAAGAAGAAAATGAAACTTGTTTTCAAATCTAAACATGATTTTACAAGAGAGAGTTGAGATTTCAAGTGAAAGAAACTCCTTGAAAACTCAACTTCACTTTCTTTATAAGAAAACGAAATTTTAAAGAATAAAAATGATTGTGATGATGTTTTGAAGAATAATGAGGTTTTGTCTTCAAAACTGGAAATTGTTTTAAAAGAAAATGATTTTTTGAAAAATAAAATTGTTTAATTTTAAAACAATTAGATATAATTTCAAAAGAAAATATTTCTTTAAAAAATAATTTTGATGCACACATTTGCCATGCTATCATAGCTTCACCCTCTTGTATTTCTATTGCATGCTCCACTTCTTCTTCAAAAATTAATAATGATATTTATATGCTGAAGAAAAATGTAGATTGTTTGGGCTCCACTTTGAGCCAATGTGCTGTGGATTACAAGAAAATTAGAATCCATATTTTGAAAGAAATAAGTTTCACATATTCATGCACACCAATTACAGCATACACATGCTTCTCACATTCGCTCACATGACACCTTGTATACTAGTGTGTACACTTGTACACATTGTAGACGTAAGGTCACCTTGCAAGATTTTGTTATGATAGAATAAATATTTCAAATTATACAAATAAGTTTGTTTGTGTTAGGGAAATGTGCTAACCCCTATGGACCCAAAAAGGTATGGGTAATAAAATTCACCCCTATTGTATTCGATGTAGGGTGTCGGCTCTCACTTGACGTGAGGTGTTTTGATGCCTTGATGGTGGATGCATTTGAGCTTGATGGATATTACATTGGATGCATCAACTTCAAGGATATTTGGTGGGAGGACTACCATGGTTGGAGACCTAGAGATTAGCCCTATTGATTTTGGTAACTATCTCTAACTCCTCATTTTTTTACATGCTTTTACATGAATGCTTTTAGCATGTATTGGTTTTCATGTTTTTCATATTTATTATGTTAAATGTAATGTTAATTAGACTTGAGATATATATAATAGTATTTGAGATACACTCATGTTTATATGGACTATTATTTTTGTGTTCTCACTATACTTTAGTTATTGTGTATATCATAATTTTAAAGCACGTACTTTTACCCTAATGATCATGTTTGTTTAAGATTTTATACTTCATATTTTTGATTAATTGTTTAGATGTAGCTTTCGTTAAAACTAGTGTTTATACTCGTACAACTAGTGAACCACATTTGATTATTATGTGTTTGTACTTTATTGCTCACTTGTACCCATTAGATGCACTTGTATAACCTTATTTTGATCATTCTTGCATCTTAACATATATTCTCTATTTTTGTACATGTTTTCATAAAAATGTGTTTAACTTCATGTGTATGTCTGTTTTGTTTAAAACTTTAAGTATACATGTTTATCCTAGAGTCACTTGTTTTTCATGCAATATTCTATTATGTACTCATTTATATTTCGGATATGTATACTTACTCTAGTTTAGACAAACATACATATGCCTTGAAGTTTGTTTGTTTTGATGTAAATTGAATTTTTATGATGTTCATATTTATAAAGGAATTTCATATGAGCTACATTGTCTATCTTCATAATTATACTCATTACATGATTTTTGTACTGTACATCATATTGTTTACTCAGGATAATCTCTTGTGCCTTATAAACTTTAAGTGTCAATTATTGTGTGATTTTCATGTTCTTATGGATATATTCATGTTTTATTTTTTACTTGAAAGATTTCATACTAGTTTTTAAAAAAAAGATACAAAAGTATTATAATTCAAGTTAAGTTTTAAGCCACAGAACCCCAGCAGCTTTCACATGCTTCGTTGGGGTTGTGGGGTTTGATGTCTGCATGGGCATGGAATGACTTAAGCTTGCAATGAAAGCATGGCTCCAAAGCTGAGGTTTTGATGGCCTCTTTCTTTCTACCCAAAAGAGCCTCCTCCCAATGATTCCTCCTGCAGAGTTCTCTTCTAAAAAATTGGGTTTTTTCCATTGAAGACTGTGTCCTCACATCAATCCCCTATCTTGTGACAAATTAGAGGTCTCATATTAACATCACTAGCTCCTTTCACTTCATAGGCACATGAGAAATGGAAATTAATGCTAGAGTTAGAATTGGCTAATTTTTTTTTTGAAAGATTGGTGATAATTCCTTTTTTTTAATTCATTTTTGGGCTCTTCAAATATATAAAATTCATTCCATTAAAAGTTTTCTACATCGTTTGAAGTTTTCGAAACTAAAAAATCGTGCATTTTAAGTTGTTGGACTTATTTGACCGGCCCACTAGACTGGACAGACCCATACCCGAACCCGGCATTGACGGGTTATTGGGGCGGTTCGGCTAGGGTTGTGATTAGGGTCTTGCGATTACAAGGGAGAGTCCTTTGGAGCCTCTAAATCTCATCTCACCATTGAGAGATTGAGATTGAATATGAGACTCTTTCTCGTATTAGGATTAGAGTTTAAGTCTCTGTATAAAGATGTTAATCCCTCGCCTTGTAAATAAGCACTCATATTTATTTTACTTTATTTTTTGCTAATAAACTCAACCGCCGATAGGGTTCACAGTCAACTTCTGCGGAGCAAATCCGGGGCATGATCGAGGCCACGTCAGCGGGAGAAATAATTGAACCGAAATCGGGGTCATGTCCGTGACACACATGAGATTCAAACAAATGCGGGACCTCGAGAGGAGAGGAGCTAAACGACCCAAAGAGCACTGCAAGGCCACATACATGCGGGGGATAAATAAGCACTCATATGTTCCTCCATATAATCTCCACACCTCCATACGTTAATATTGAGATTAAAATCCGTGAATTTGTGTACATCCAGTAGAGAGAAGGAGACGCTCGTGTAGGAGTTGCCATAGCTCTCTTCACCTCTTTGAGTGGGTCGAGAAAGATTCATCTATCGATGTCGGAGAATCTTATAGAGCAAGAGATTCAAAGGCTTTAAAGCTTTACATTTTATCCACTGTCAACACGAGATTGACCCTCTTATAATATGTATGTGACTCACATGCATAAATCGAATCCCTGGTGGATTAACCCTCTATAAGGATGCTTCCACTGGTCAACAAAATTTTTTGTTTAGAGGTGCAAAAAGCGCAAAACTGTAACATAGTTCTCATTACGTTGGGGGTAAAACTAATGTTTCCTTTGGTTGCAAGAGTTTTTTGAGAGAGGAATCTGAGGAGACTACAGCCCTTTCTTCCACTATTATCACTTCCAGTCGAACAAATCCTAATGGGAAAGAAAGAATTTTGGGAAACAGTTCCATAAATAACTGAAGAGTTTTGTAAACATAGATTTTCTTTTTTGATTGAAGAGTGTATTAGCAGAAGTAATACGTTTTAACGACGTGAGTCAGTAATACACGAATCAGTATTCTTCGTAGATACTTGGTAATACAGAGCATCAGCTTATATCGTTATATCTTAACCATCTCTAGAGCATAAAACCCTACAATTTACACCCAAAAAAAAGGCCTTCCCAGAACTTTCAGGCTAAATTCAAATGAACAGGTTGTTTTTGAGTGAAAGAATTTCTGTATTCCTTGTTTTTCTTTTTCAGGTTAATTTGAGTGGAAGTGGAGTGAGTTGATGTAGGAGACACATGAGAAGCAAGCAAGTCATGTTATAGGCTTGAAGTGGGCATGGGGCAATGGTAAGTGGAAACTCTTCCCCACCACCGCAACAGAGAACAACACAAGTTATGTTCAGGTCTATCCAGTCGTCATCATCCCATCATCATCATCGTCATGAATGCCATGGCCATTACTAATGGTGAGAGAGAGAGAGAGAGCGAGCGAGAGAGATGCATGTGGACTAATGAGTATTATGTCAGTGTCTGCATGCGAGTGTGTGTTGAAAAAGTTTGAGAGAGAGAGAGAGAGAGAGAGAGAGAGAGTGTGTGTGTGTGTGTGTTTTGATGATTGTGAATGCAGGCACTAGTTTGTGTGTGCGGGAGGTACCCATGTCAGATTGGTTGCATTCATTACGAAATTGTCTTTCACAACTTAAATTCATTCATCCAATTAAGTGGGCAAATATCAGCCAAATGCTGAACCTATATGTTTTGTAGGGCCCACAGCATCCAAGGCTAATTTGGTCCCACTGAATTTATCGCAGGGTGGTCCTCAACGGTGAGTCCCAATTTTGTTGGGTGGTGTGTCTCTGAAGTGCCGTTCGTTTTGTCTTGAAAGTTGATGGGAAATTCAATTTTTATTTTTGATGTCGTGGGCTTTACAATTTTTTATTTTTTTTTTTTTGCCTTGAGCATGTTATTTGCTGCGAAAGCGGTGAATGAAAATTCGGCATCATTTTAATTTTTTTTATGAATATGTTCAAGCAAAAGATATGATTTCTTTGATGGTGGTGAGTATTTATTTCGTTAAGATCAGATAGTCTATAGAATTAGGGATGCCAATCGGACCTAGCTCGGGCCCAACGGGCTGGCCAAAGGGCGGGCCGAACCGAGACAGCCCCGCCTGGCCAAAAGGTGCCGGTCCGGCCCAGGTGCCTTTGGGGGGACTCAGGTCCGGCGCGCCCGACTGTCCCGGATCGTGAGCCGTCATAACCAGATTCGAGTCCAGCCTGAGGGGAGTTGGGCCGTGCCCGTGCGGGTTGCCGGGCCTGGCCGGCTCACTTGACACCCCTCCATAGAAAATGAGCTGCCAACATCAGTAAAAACAACTATGTATGGAAAGAGAGTTTTAATAAGGTTTGATGATCCCATCTTATAATAAGTTGACCTTACTAATTCTTGTCAAACATTTAAAATTATCTAAAAATTATAATATGATTATATGAGAGTTATCTCAAACTATGAACAAGTCCTTTTTTTGCACAGATAATTCTTAAACTAAGCTGAAATAATTTGTGTCAACTAATCACATATAGATCCACATAAAAACAATTAATTATTCTTCACCTAGCGTTGAAATACCAATAGCTTCCAAATCCCTAGCTCTTGCTAACACTCTGAAAACTAAACTTCTATACAACACTTTTCTATATTTAGCTTATATTTATATAGCTAAGTATTCTTATACTTAACTTAATTTCCACATATAAATATTCTTAACCCAATTGATCAATGGAGCTTTGAATCACACGTACAACTAAATTCGATTCAAACTGCTTTTATTATCATTTAACCCAAACTGAAACTTTTTTCTTGATTCGATTAAATGCGAGACACATATTCTAACAAAACATGACACTATGAAAGATATATTTGAAAAGGTTACATAAATTTGATCCCTCCACTGTTTCGAGAGTTTGGGAGATGAAAGCAATAAATTCTGATCCTGATTAAATTTTGGAGAATTTTATGCTGACAAAAGATGGGGACCTATCAACAAACTAGGACTAGGGAAGCAAGCACAAAAGGAACAGAAGCAAAAGGACATCATCCCATTTAGATTGTGTTCTCCTTTCTGTTCTGGCCATTGAAGGCATGCATTATTTCTAGGTGGAACTAGATTGATGCATTAAAGTTAGCTGGAGGACCATTTTCTTTTAGCCACAGTCAATCTACTCCTCCACTAATTGGGCAGTTAAAGATCATGGGACTATGGGGAGAGGCCTTTTCAGTTTTCATACCATGAAAAGGGGAAGCATACTCCTTGGAGAATGAAAATAAACAAAAGCAAATACATGGTGGGGAGTTGGACAGGGGACCCTCATCATAATAGCTCCCTCCACCTTATCTCTTGGGTGTGCCCTATGCAACAAAAAGTCATTTAGGGGCTGTTTGGATCGAAGAAACTCTTCACGAAAATCTGACACCCGTCTCGACACGTCAGTGTGTTTTGAATGGTTATTTGGTTCGGTGAGTTCGAAAAAATTTAATCATTATGTGGGCCCTCATATTTTGCGGTGATCCAACAAAACCTCACCCAGAGGTTTCCTCTCGCCTGTCGAGAAATCGTGCAGAAAGTGAAAGCAACGCACGCTGACAATTTTTTTTTATTCCTTTGAATGATCCAAACAGCCCTTACTCGTTTGTGAGGTTACATGTAAACAATAAATAAATAGATTCCAAGTAAGCCTAATATCCTCACTAATTCAAGCATGGTAATGGAAATTACTTCAATTGGTAGATGTATTATTGTTGCTAAATTCTCTTATGTTTGTGGCATATGAATATGAATCCATCATTGATAAGTTATGTAGTTTTAGTTTCATTTTTAAAATTTTCTTCAGAGTCCACAAAATTTGTGCTATGTTATGTTTAATCCTTTTATCCTTTTTCACTGGCTGTTCCAAATTTAACATAGTCATTAAAATTATTAAAACTGAACTCCGATTTGAATCAAGTTGAAAAGATTAAACTAAAGAAGGAAAAAAAATCTTTAATTTGTCTCTCAAAATAAAGAAGAAACAAGAGTTAACTGGAAAGACAATGTTTAAATTAT